>PVJI01001490.1:0-179343 GCA_004026765.1 Micronycteris hirsuta
AGCCCTGCAGAGTTTCTCCTGGGCACCCCAGATGTCTGTGCTGCTTCCCCAACAAGTCTCTCCCCTGGGCTTCATCTAATTGACCCTGTTCGTCTTTCACATCCCCTACCCTACGTCATTGCTTCAGGAAAGCTCATTCCCGAGCCCCTACACCAGGTCAGATCCACCTCCTAAATGCTATCACATGTCTGTATAGTTCGACGCATATTGTATCATTAGACAGTAATGATCACTTTATTAATGTCCGCTTTCCTGCTCAGATAAGCCACATCAGGGTAGGAACCTTGTCTATATTTGCTTATATTTCACCCCAGAGCCCCAGCATTTCGTAGATATTCAGTAAGTATCTGGCTAAGGAATTCAACTTTCCTTCATTTGTCTACTCCCACAACTTCACTGAAACTGCTGGCGCCAAACATCTCCCATGACTTAACTGCCAAATCCTTGGGCTTTACGTTTAATCCTCACTCTACTCGGTATCTGAATAGCCACTGGCAATACCTGGCGGTTCCAGTGAAGTGGTTCTCAGAAACCTGGAAATAAGATTGCCTTCTAATAGTTAAACCAGTGAGAAGCAACAGATAATACTGAAGTTCTGTGGGAATTTGGAAACCATCAACACTCAACCAGGTTGTCCTGGGTAGAATGTCTGATAAGGCCCTGGCTGGTGTAGCTCAGTGGATTGAGTGCAGTGGGTTGAGTGCGGGCTGGAAACCAAAGGGTTCTGGGTTTGATTCCTGGTTGGGGCAACCTTATGTTGCTGTTTCTCTCCCTCTCTTTCTCCCTCCCTTCCCCTCTCTCTAAAAATAAATAAATTAAATCTTAAAAAAAAAAAAGAACCTCAGACAGGAAGAATTGTACTAAGATTGCATCTTAAAAAAACAAGAATTATACTGCACTCCTTTTGGAGAAAAGAAGGGGTTGGCAAGGAGGTATTTAAACTACAAGAGTTCAAGAGGTCAGCTCTTTGACAAGGATATCCCTTGAGAGTGCCTTAAGCTGGGTTAGCTAAGAAACTGTAAAATCAACTAAATATTAGTTTTCATTCCATATTCACAAAGTAACCTACTAAAAATGTGCCTTCCTTTAATGCAGAACTACAGGGAGAAAACAATATATTGGGTAGGCTAACTGAAGCATCTAACAGTTGTATTTTTATTAATAAATTGTCATTTTGGTATATATCCTATATAAATGTATTCGCGAGCTTGGGTTAAAATCTGATAGACACACATATATTAAAAAAAAAAAAAAAAACAGTTTATGTGGCATTGGGTAAGAAGAATTTGTTCCTAAAAGAAAATGACACTTGCATGGGGGCAGGTTTAAATTTCTGGGAGGCTGACTTTGGTCAATGGAGAATTTACAAAGGCCAATGCCCCATTTTGGGGACCTGTCTGGGAAGCCATCCTTCTCCAAGTAACACGTCTCTACATTATCAACCATGAACCTAATGTTTAAAATTGCACAATGAGCCCTGGCTCATATGGCTCAGTGGATTGAGTGTCAGCCTGCGAACCAAGGGGTTGCTGGTTGCATTCCCAGTCAGGGCACATGCCTGGGTTGGGGGCCAGGTCCCCATTCGTTGCACAATGATCACCAACACCCTTTTTCTTAAAGTTTTCTTCTCTTGACTTCTAGGATACCACTCTCTTATTCTCTATTTCTCTGGCCATTCCTTCTTGTGTGTGTGTGTGTGTGTGTGTGTGTGTGTGTGTATCCAATTGTGGTTTATTCATGTATGCTCAGATGGTTACCATGAATATGTATTTTAATGTCATTTTCTAATTAAGTAATTTAAAGGAGAAAAACTATATGGATTATTTTAATAGATTTAGAAAAAGCATTAAATAAAGTCCAATACTTGAATGTTAAAAAAAAAGAAAAGAGAAAAAACAGGGCACTGCCTCCACTTTTGTCCCAGTCTCCATTCTATTCTCAACCTGTAGCTAATGTGTTTAGTACTAAAGTCATTAAGATTATGCCACTCCCAGCCCTGGCCCAGAAGCTCAATTGGTTAGAGCCTTAGAGTATCATCCCAATATTGCAAGGTTGCAGGTTCGATCCTGGATCAGGGCACATACAAGAATCAACCATGAATGCATGTGGAACAAAAAATTGATGTTCCTCTCTCTCTCTCTCTCTCTTCCCCTTCCTCCCTCTCTAACAGTCAATTTAAAAAAAGATTCTCCCTTCACAGAATCTGGCCATTCTGTCTTAATCTCCTTTGTTGAGTCTATTTGTCTCTTAATGGTAAAGTTCTAACAATTCTGTTCTTGGAACCCCTTCTCTTTCCTTCCAGGAAATCACTTCCACTGTCATAGCTTCAATTACCATCTATATATTCTAGATTAGTGCTGTCCAATAGAACTTGCTGTGATGATGGAAACATTCTGTATCTGTGCTATCCAATACAGTAGTCACTAGCCATATATGGCTATTGAGCATTTGAGCGGTAACTAATGCAACTGAGAAACCATATTTTAAATTTACATTTAAAATTGGCCACAGGGATTACAACCACTGAGAAACTCTATTGTTGGAGTTTCTCGTTAGGTCTGGAGCAAGGTCCAAGAATTGATGTTTAGCAAAGCTCCTCCTGGTGGTTCTGATGCATACATACAGATGATTTTTTGGACTTAGAACCTGGTAGGTATATAAAAAGCTTTAAAAAAGATCAGGGGTCTTTTTGAGGTTTAGTTGGTAGGAGTCTGAGTAAAGGAGATGAGATTATGTCCCACCCCATTCCATTCTTCAAACATCTGAGAGAGGAAGCCCACCTGCGTCATTGCTGACATTATAGCAAATATCAAGAACAGAATATATTTTTAATGAAAGGAAGATACAGAAAGAGACTGGAAGTCAACTCAGGGAAACCAAGTAAGATATGGAGTTCTCAAAACCCTGAGGATAAATGGCAACTTCTAGCCTGGGGAAACTTACCTGAATAAGCAGGTCAGCTAACCGTAAAAAGAGCTGTTTCAACAACTTGAGTTTTGGAAGTAGAACCTGAAAAGTGAAGGATGCCACTTCTCTTGGTATTTAGTGAGATGACAGACCTTCATATGAACTGAAAAGGTTAGAAAAGAAACATGCTGAATTAAAAAGAACAATGAACAGTGGGGTCTAAAAGAGATTTTTATAAATTTAAGCCTTTAAAATCTCAGAGTATTTGCCATGCCCTGACTGGTGTGGCTCAGTGGGTTAAGTGCTGTCCCACAAACCAAAAGATCACCAGTTTGATTCCTGGTCAGGGCACATGCCTGAGTTGCAGTCTAGGTGCCCGCTGGGTACATGGGAGAGGCATGTTTTCCTCCTCCTTTCTCCCTCCCTTTTTGTCTCTCTAAAAATAAATAAATTTTAAAAATAACGTTAAAAAATAAGTATTTGCCACAATGTATTTCTAAAACTTTCCTCAGCTACATCTGCAGGTTTCCTGACCACAAACTAAGTTGAATGGCTTCGAAGTTGCTTTAGGACATTCCTTCCTAAAGTCTTTTTTAAAAAATCATTCTTTCTTCCCCTAATGATTAATGGGCATTACCTTATTATATATCTCATCTATCCTGGCTCTTCTGTTTACTGTGTGACCTTGAGCAACCTCTTCAAGCTCCTTTCCTTTCACAGTAGAATACATTCATACTGTCTCTAAAGTATGACTTTAATTATTAAATAAATATAAATTGTTTAGTGTCTGGCACATAGTTGGTATTCATGTTCTCTTCTTCCTCTTATAGTGTCCAAGTTTAAGACATATCTCTTACAGATAATTCATGATGGAGTAGAATAGGCTGATTCCAATAGTCTTAGGGACTGAGAGTGAATTCTTACTGTGATGAAAAGCCTACTCCCTGTCTAGACTGATACTGTGTTTGTTCCTAGGTCTGTTAGACCATATGGAGTCATATACCAAAATTTTAGCAGTGACCATCTCTGTAGTGATAGCTAGAAGGCAGACAAAGTGACTTTCACATTTAGTTTATATGATTATGCAGTATGAAAATTTTTGTAATAAACATGCATTACGTAAGTTTTTAAAATTAACTTTTGCCCTAACTGGTGTGGCCCAGTTGGTTGGATGTCATCCTGCAAGGCGGAAGGTCATGCATTCGGATTCCAGTCAGGGCACATGCCTGGACAGGCCTGTGTGAGAGGCAACTGATCAATATTTCGCTCCTTCTTTCTCCCTCCCTCCCCCTGTCTAAAAATAAATAAATAAAATCTTTAAAAAAATTAAATTTTACGAAGATTCACTGCTTCATTCACAAAATAAATTAGGGAAGAGTGGCGATCCCAAGGATGAAGATTTTGAAGGGGAAATTGTTTCCGTTCTTTAACCCTGTGGGGTTGACAGCTGGTGGGGGAAATAGTAGAAGGGAGGATCCTTCTGTTGAGTGCCTTCCAGCCAGTCCCCATTTCAGAATTTATTAATATTTTTCATTCTCTTCTAAGAAATTCTGGAGTTCCTTCTTAAAGATCATTATCAACTATGACTCATTTTATTAGTCTGTAAAACTGCCAAATGAACCTGAAGTGAGGAAATCTCTATTATCTACCATAGGTAGTAGCACCAACAACTGTCTGCTGGTATCTTTACTGGCCTGTCAACACTCAATTTACTGACATAATCCGTGAATACAAAGAGGAGTGATGTAGGAAGCGTGGTAAAATCTCTGCCTATAACAAAAGAATGGTGGAAAAGAACCATTACAATACAGTACCAGGGCAAGTGAGAGCAGAGAGGTGCTGGGTGACTACACCTCACTGGGAAAAACAACATGGGCAGAAATGGTCCTAAGAAGAGCAACAAAATGTCAGCATGTTTCCCTCGCACAAGCTTGCCTGGAAGAGCACAACATGCACTTGGAAGCTTCACTTTTTTTGGAATTTTCTTTAAAAAATGCCCAGAGAGGTGGAAAACCATGTATTAGAAAGAATTCTGTAAAAATTATGATGTTGCCATGTAAAGACACCTGCATACAATATATATTTCTTATTTTTGGATTACTGGAAAGGTCAAAGAAACAACAAATTTTTGAAATTAATTTTAGAGAGATGAAGGGGGTGGGGAGAGAGAGAGAGAGAGAGAAAGAGAAAGAGAAAGGGAGAAACATCAACTTGCTGTTACATTTATTGGAACATCCATTCATTGGTTGATTCTTATATGTGCCCTGACCGGGAACTGAACCCACAACCTTGCTGTATTGGGACAACTATCTCACCAACTGAGTTACTGGCCAGAGCCAAAGAAGCAGTAAGTTAAAAAAAAATTTTAAGGCATTTGTTATTTTAACTAGTTTGTGTTTTCCAAGTTTTATTTTTTTAAGATTTTATTTTATTTTTAGAGAAAGGGAAAGAGAGGGAGAAAGAGAAGGAGAGAAACATCAATGTGTGGTTGCCTTTTGAACACCACCTACTGGGGACCTGGCCCACAACCCAGGCATGTGCCCTGACTGGGAATTGAACCAGCAACCCTTTGGTTCACAGGCTGGCACTCAATCCACTGAGCCACACCAGCCAGGGCCCAGATTTTATATAAAATTATCAATATTAACTTTTGTTCAATGTATAAGTCTAGATATGTGTATTGAAATACTTATTCCATGAATTACATGACAGAATTCAAGAAGAAAAGGAACATTAACAATACTGTCTCACTCCATCTTCTCAATCACACAGACCAGAAGGGTTAGGGGATTCTTGGGAGTCAATTCCATCAGTTACCTTTGGAGCTACGATTATAGTCCAAACCTTTTGGGTCCCAATCTCATGCTATTTCCATACAGCCTGATGATTGAGAACAGATGTTTATAAATTTGTGCCACTGAATGAATACTTTTTTTTTTATAAAATACAAATAGCTTTTCTCTTCTGGTATCTTAAAATATGAATTTATAAAAGGCTTCTTGCTGGCCAACCCACACTCATCATCTGTCCAGATTTTCTTGAATAGTTTATCCATTAGCCAGGTTCCAAAACAAAGACCTTCCAGTCTCTCAAATTCCATACTGCTCACCTGGTTCTAGATTCCTAGGTCTCTTGGGTCTGCCCTACATGAACAGTACCCACTTTCTAACCTGTACGTGCAGCTTTGTCCCTGTATTTGTGTCTTGTTATCTGATCTGCTGTTGCCCACAGTCCCTACACAAACATCTTCCTTTTTGAGGGAAACAAAAAGAAGGCTTTTGATGCACCCAGTCAAGTTCCCTTACTCGGTGGTTTTCCCAGTTGCCAAATGCCTTTCATTGTGACTCTAAGTAAGAAAGTAAATTAGGACAAGGCTCAAGACATCTCCCCATCTCCTCTTGCCAGCTATAAACCTAGAATAGAAACTGTGTGATGGCTATCAGAAATTCACTCAACCACACATATGTCTCATCTAAAAATAAAAGCCAAATACACGTTTCTTTGTTTTTGCATATATTTACAGTATAAATACTAATTTTTTCAAAGTACATATTCTTTTAACCATTTGCAAAAGTTATGTAGCACGGGACAGCAATTTAATGTAAAGCCTCTCTAGTAGTGATTACGGAAAAATAGAACTGTTTTGAGGATAAGGGTTTCTAGAAGGAATATGAATGGCCATGATAATTTGAACTTGCGGGGGAATGTGAAGCAGCTCAGTCCACACTGCACTGCCAGTACAGGATGTTGAAGGGCCACCATGTGAGACAGCAACCTGGAAGGGGAGTTGTAAGAACTACACTTGAGACATATAAAAAGTACACATGCTTGCATAGTGCATTAATCTTAAAGAAGCTCAACATTTCCTTCTCATTTTCAGTAACTTAAATGAATAGTACTTAAAACACATCACACAGAATTAAAGACTTATGCATATATTTCAGATTTCAACATTAACGTCAAAAATACAGTTTGATTTTACATAGGATTTGTGCTACATTAGAACACTAGAGACAAATATCACTTGAGTATTAAGGAAAACATTAAATATTAAATAACTGAGAAATAAAATGTGTAAACACTAATCTAACGAGGGTTTTGCTATTGCAACATGTCCCATGAAGTGGTTTCAACAGTACAAAAAGGCTTAGGACATGAGTGTTTCCAGTCTACTTGGAATATGTAGATCTCATTCCAGGAATCCTTTAATAAAAACTGGTCCAGGATAACAGGAGAGGATCCACTCTCCTGGTTGTTAATTTGGTACACTCCGTTCTACACTAATTTTTACTTTCAAACTTGGGTACTGAGCAAATACTTGAACATTGTCACTCCTTATCAACATCTTGGTGAGAATTGAGGGTTTGTTGGCGATTCAGTGTAAGATTTGAGTTCATATGCAGCACCGCTATCAACTTCCATTGACTTTCTAGAGAACAGGAGGCGTACATCTCTATGGAGGTAGATCTTTCCAGATTTAGAACTCTGGAACCTAAATAAACAAACAAAAAGATGCATCATTTAGGGAATGATTTGTTTAAAAAACCAAACCAAAACCAACCCCCCAAATAATTAAATTTTAAACGTACAGAGAATTAGTCTGGCCACAGTATTACATTAAAAGTAACTTCTAACAAGATACTAAAAGTTTTCTATTGCCAAAGCATGTGTTGCTATTTAATTGCATCTTCCTTACTATTCCCTAAACACTTCATACTCCCCTTTCCCTTGCACAATGCCAGAGATGCTTCCTTCGGTGAATCTGGCACATATGAAGGGGGGATCTAAAAAAAACCAGAATTGCCCTGGCTGGTGTAGCTCAGTGGATTGAGCGTGGGCTGGGAACCAGAGGGTCCCGGTTCGATTCCCTGTCAGGGCACATGCCTGGGTTGCGGGCCAGGTCCCCAGTGAGGGCCATGTGAGAGGCAACCATACATTGCTGTTTCTCTCCCTCTCTGTCTCCCTCCCTTCCCCTCTCTCTAAAAGTAAATAAATAAAATCTTAAAAAAAAAAAAAAGCCAGAATTATCTTCTGGAGGGTGTGCCCCTTGTAATACAGGCTTCCTCCACTACCGAATGTTCCAGGAACCCATCTGTATCAGTGTACCACCTGGCATTGTTGTGAGAGGCTGAGTTCACTTCAGTGAATTTTTTTTAAAGGCTCTTTCAACACATTTTCCCATTTCACCGTGGGTGACCTATGAGCACACTTGCCCACACCACACTGAGTGTTCAACAGTTTTGACCAAAAACCCCCATGCCCCACCCTCCCTATTCACCCAGTCTTGCCCTGAGTGACATTTTTTTGTTGTTGTTTCCCAGATGAGAAAAGTCCTCAAGGGAATGTTTTCCCGATGTGGAAGAGGTGAAACCAAAAACAACAGAAGCACTAAAAGACATCGAAATTGATAAGTTCAAAAACTGTTTTGAGCAGTGGAAAAAAATTTCTTGATAGGTTTGTTGCATCAAAGGGAAATTGTTTGAAGGTGACTGAAGTTTAAACACATAAGAATACACAATTTTTTATAAATAAACTCCATCCCTTCATCCCTGACACCACGTGTACCTCTCCTCAGGTGCAGTGTCAAGTTTCAGTTCACAACAGCCAATTACACTACACTCGGGCTTGGCAGCTCTAGCATCTTTTAGCCACATAGATTGATCATTTCGCACAGCTTGCCCACTTCGCACAACTTTGCACAATTTTGAGTACATTAAAATTGATTCCACACTTGAAAAGTTGCCACTGAAGGTTATTGCATTTTGAGGACAATCACAGGATGAGAAAGGCCTGCTATCATCAGCAGTAGCTAAATGAAGCCTAATCACCATTAAAAATGATTTAAAAAGCAGTGAAATGAAAATGGTTATCTAAACTGGATATGGAACAGCTTCTATCCCCTGCTAATTAATATTTACAGCGTAACACAGAGCATTGGAATCTTTAATCATAAAGACTTATCTGGCAGATAGTCAAACAGAGCCTTTGGTGCTAATTTTCTAGTTTTCCCTTTGCATAGCAGGACAACTCTCTTTTCTTCTCTCTGAAGTTTTTCATTATCTCAATCTGAAGGAGAACATGGTGAGCTTTGGGAACTATGCCATACTTTGCAAAGAGGTTTCTTTAGAGCATTTAAAGTATCTAATCATTAAGTAGGGACTATAAAAGCAGGGGTAATTGATTTTTACTTTGGTAAATGCTGGTTACATATAGCTATGGTTATTAAAACTTCAAGAAGAATGGTATCAGATGAAAGTTTAAAGAGAGTTGAATCTTTTTCCTACATTGGGCTGGGAGCAATTCTTAGAGTCTGCTATTTTTTTTTTTAAAGATTTTATTTATTTTAGAGAGAGGAGAAGGGAGGGACACAGAGAGGGAGAGAAACAGCAATGTATGGTTGCCTCTTACATGGCCCTCACTGGGGACCCGGCCCGCAACCCAGGCATGTGTCCTGATGGGGAATCGAACCAGGACCCTCTGGTTCCCAGCCCGTGCTCAATCCACTGAGCTACACCAACCAGGGCTAGAGTCTGCTATTTTATACCATTTCTTTTTACAAAAATCTTCCAAGTCTGTTTTGGTATATTTTTTATTCCCACATTTGTTCAGCATTTCCAAGAGGCTCATGTCAGGTAATATAAGGTTGGATTTAAATATATTGTGCTGGTTCAACATGTCCTTAGGTTGCAGAACATCAGGCAGAAGACCCCAAGATGAAAGTACCAATTAAGCAGTGCTATGGGAGAGGTGGGGGGGAACCCAATGAACTTAACAGACATTTTCAAGTATGGGACTTAAGTGTACAGCTGACTTCTTATGCACTCTAGAATCACCACAAAGCAATTCTGTTGAAAGATAGTGGGTGGTCACCATCAGTAAGAGATTAAAGATGCCCTCTGTCTGGGCCCTGGATGTAAGACGCCTTCTCCTGATGAATAGGGCTCTTGGAATAAGGAGTTAGCTAAGATGAATTACTGTCATTGATGTGATGGAGCACTTACTATAAATGGCATCAGAAAAATATTAGGAATAGAGTTACAGGCAAAAGCCTACTGAACTCTCTCTTAACCAATAGACTTGTTCATTAATCCTGAAAGCTATATTAGGATTTCAGGTCTGAAAACCTTACTCTAGGAGGCTGGCAACTTGGACCTCAAGGGCAAAGAAGTGGTTTCTCATAATCTATAGCTGTGAGCTTGGTAGTAAGGGTTAGTAAAAAATATATCTCTAAAGAAATTACTAGAAATATAAACTCTATGAGAACAGAGATTTTGTAACAGCTCTTTCCTAGTGCCTAGAAACAGGCCTAACATATAAATACTCACAGAATGAATGAATGAAGGTTAATAACTTCCCTATCTAATACAGCAGCCACTAGCCACATGTGGTGACTAAGCGCTTGAAATACAGCTGGTTTAAATTAAATTGTGCTATAGTCCTGGCTCGGTAGTTCAGTTGGTTAGAGTGTCATCCTGATACACGAAGGCTGATCCTCAGTCAGGGCACATACAAGAATCAACCAATGGTCCCTGGCTGGTGTGGCTCAGTGGATTGAGCACCAGCCTGAGAACCAAAGGGGCGCCGGTTCAATTCCGAGTCAGGGCACATGCCTGGTGGGTTGTGGGCCAGGTCCCCAGTTGGGGGTGTGTGAGAGGCAACCACACACTGATGTTTCTTCTCTCCCTCTTCCTCCCTCCCTTCCCTTCTCTAAAAAGAAATAAATAAAATCTTTAAAAAAAGCATCAACCAAAGAATGCATAAATAAGTGGAAAAACAAATCGATGTTTCTTTCTTTCTCTAAATCAATTAATAAAATTTTTTTAAAGTGAATTGTGCTGTTAATGTAAAGTATGTGCTTGATTTTAAGTATTCAGTATAAATAATGAAGAATAATATCTTATTCATATTTATATTATATTTATAATAACAAGGAATATAACATGTCTCGCTCATATTTATATTGATTATATATTCAAATTATGACATTTGGATATAATGGGTTAAATAAAATATACTATTAATCTTTCCTTTTCTTTCTGAGTTAACTTTTATTTATTTTTTTAATTTTTAAATTACTTTATTGTTGTTCAATTACAGTTGTCTGCATTTTCTCCCCTCCCCTTTCCTTTTTCTTAATATTTAAAAAACGTAGTTACTAAAAATATAGAACTACAAAATGGCTCACATCATAACTCTATTGGACAGCAATTGGTTAATAAAATGTATCTCACTGCCCCAGACTTAGCACTTGTTTGATATAAAATATTTTGCATTATACAGCTATAAATGAAAACCCCTCTAATTCAAGAAGTAGTAATGACTGCAGGGAGACAAGCTATGTGTTTTCTGCATCCTGGCACATTACCAGAGTTTCTGAGTTAAGCAAATTCCAAGGCACACTGGTCTAGTCAGTGACAGTGTTTAAAAAGAGCCTAAGATTTTTGAGTTGTTCTTCTAAAAGTAACATTTTTATTTTCATTTCAAACATTACCTCAGATGTATGAGGTAGCGTAATAACCGTTCTTCTGTATGTCGAATGTTCTCTTTATTAACACTTCTCTTCATGTCTTGTTTAACCGGTACAGAAAAAGTCCTTTGTCGTAGGAATGTCTGATGATTGGCTGGCATATCTCGTAAGTCATATATCACAACAAACATCTTCACCACAGTCTTATTAGGATTAAATAAGGTCTGAAGAAACAATATAGGAAAAAAAATTGTTTTAAATGGTGATTTACTGATTTGACTTAAAATAGTTGTGCCAATAAAAAAAGATTTTTAAATAATAAATTAATTCCAGTGGATATAATTCAGTTTTGGGGACTAAAGTTAATGAGATTTCAGAAGTTTATGGGCTGATGCTCAATATTTTTAAAAACAGTTCAATTAATATTTTAAATTTAATAATAAAATAAAATCTTAAAACAAATCTAAATCTTTAGTCACAAATTTAATAATAATAATAGAAAATATATAACTTTTACTCCTTGTTCATATTTTAAGAAATAGTTCCACTAGATTAAGCAAAATATATCCTCATTGGATTAAAACATTACAGTTCATTTATTTCAAACACTAGCTTCATCAAAGTGTGCCTACTGTAAATTTCATAAAATAGAATTTTAATTTTCTTCACATCTTTATAGTCAGTAAATAGAAATTTAAAAAAAATAAAAATTTGGTAAAATTAGACTTTTTGGTGTTTTAGGTACATAGGGTTATAAAATTTAAAATATGTTCTCTTTGGATATTTAACATTGAAAATATTATTTAAATTCAAATAAGCTACAATCTTTCCTATATTGAAAGTAATTTTATATTAAAAGTAACTTTATTAAAAAAATAAAAATACAAATAAAATATGCTCTCAAAAAGGAGAATTTTTCTTATTTGAAATGCTTCCAAGTTTAGAAAATAAAGTTTATTACTATTAGTTACATGTTAAACTAAATAAAACTTTGTGTTTTCCTAATTGGATTCATTTCAAAAACTGCAATGACACTTTTTAAAATCATCAATATCATAAATAGACCAAAATATGTATTTGAATTAATACTATTTTTTAAAATACTAATTTATAAACAAAATCCCAAGCTGCTGATCTGACTTTAACCAAATTACCAACACATCAATAGGTAACTTGGTGCCCATGCTTTCTGAAGCTCATCCGTGGCACTGGACATCACTCACTGAATCAAAATGAGAAATATATCAATATTATGATCCAACTTTTTAAAATCTAGTGAGTCTAAAGAGTAAGGCTAATACATTCAACAAACCACACCACTAGCAAGCCAGGAGTTCAAACCATGTTTACCCGTAACTAAACTATATAAGAAATTAAAGACATACCTAAATTTCATATTTAAAATTAACCATTAAAGTTGATAGTCCTCAAACAAGAGGTAAATGTGCTGCCTTTGTGTTTATGCTTCATTATTATGACAACTGACAGCTAGCTTTCCAGTGACTCACATTTTCACATGAGCTACACAGCCAGAGGCAAGAGAACAGATTATCCTTCTTTTAGTTCAAGATTTCCATTCAACATAAATTTTACTTTAATATGCAGTGATTCTTCCTTAGTAAAACTTACACATATGTACAAATTTGCATAGTACTATGCTTCATTCCTGTGTGATATGCAATAAACAAACATATAAACTCCTTTTCTGTACTGGAACAAAGGTGACGAGTAAAAGTGGTCTGATGAAGCCAAAGGTCGTAAAAGGGCTTGTTGAATTATATCAGATCCTAAGTGTGAGGAACTTGCTAGATTTTTTTTTAAATTTCAGCTTTATTGAGGTATAATCGACAAACATCAGTGAGACTCTTTTAAATGTGCAAAGCCAACTCTGTAATAGATAGACTTCTGGGCTTGCTAGATTATCCTGGATCTGACTTGGAGATGAACTCAGTGGCAAAGTGGCCTTTATATCAAATTACTCTCCTGAGAACCTTAAACCAAGGATGATGAAGGATTGCTCTGGGCTAGAAGAGTTCTCCTGAACCCTAACTAGATCAAAACCTCGACTGACAGGAAACATGCCTTCTCTGCCTCTATATCTGTCAGACTACATTTTGTGTAACCATCTCATTATATCAATTTAGAAGTCACCCTAGGGATAATATAATTTTGTTTCCCAAGTTGTCCTGCCAAAGCAATACTAATATTTAGTGTCTCATTTTGAATAGGTAGGTCTCAATCTAGCTTACTATTTTAAACAGAAGGCGCTGGTATTGTTAGCTTCTGATTTTATTGAAACTAGCTCTATTTAAGTTCTGTAAACTGTAATAATACTATTTTTTTCTAATGCATTCACCTTAATTAGCTTATTAATGCTTTCCTTTTATGGAGGCCCCAAATGGCCATTCCTGGGGCAGAGCAGGGAAACTCCAAAGAAAGCTGCAGCCCCGCTGTTACTTACCAAAGTTGTTGCAGCAGCAGCAGCAGGAGAAAGGGCTAAGTTCTATATGTATGTGAGAGAATGATTATTGCAATTGTAGGCTATAAAACACATACCACTTGTATTGTTCCTGAAGGAGGTACTCGATAACCCCTTTTACCAAGGGACTCTAAAGTGATCACACCCTTGAAATAAAAGAAGACAAATTGAGTACAAACTGATGCATATGTATATAAAAAACTAAAATAATAATAAACCATGTAGTTACTAAAATTTCAGAATTCTATTTGTATGGAAAAACATTCACATTGCATTAATACAGACACATTTTATGAGTATGAAATAGTGAGGGTCACACTGGTATAAAAACAGTTTACTGTTCTTCCCAGAGATGTTGCAATAAATAATATATAACATCAAAAATATAATAAATAGCAAATGAATATATCAAATAAATAACGATTACATAACACGATACTGCTTGAAATTTCCATTAAGATATAAGATATAGATGTAAGACATTCCCTAAAAGGATGAAGGGAGGTGACAGATTATTCCCTTGTCTCATGTAGAAGGAAGGAGGTGAAGAAGAAAAATAATTTTTTAGTCTTTGGACATATAAAAAGTCAAGAATGTGGAAGGACCTCTTAGCCAAAAGTCCAGTCAATTCTTCAGACATATGGATTAGAGACAGACCAGCATCATCAGCACCACCTGTGAACTTGCTAGAAATGCAGAATTTCTGGCTTCTCCCCAGACCGACCAAATCAAGTCTGCATTTTAACAAGATTTCCCGGATGATAGCATACATACATCAACATTTGAGAAGCACTGCTGTGTTACATAACACAGTTTTATGAGAAGGATGTTCTTATCATTGCAACAGTCCCCAAATGGGAAAAAAGTGTAAATTGAAACAAGAGAAGCTTTGATTGTGTGACAATTTCTAGATAACCAGAATGACCAAATGACGACAGGTGGTGACTGTGACACTTACTGTATTTTGCCATGTATAATGTGCAGTTTTTTGCCCGAATTTTTGAGGGAAAAAGAAGGATATGCATTATATATGGGTACAATGATTACATACCATGGGCATAATAATCCAGTGTATAATGCATACAAAACCATGGCTGTGCATTATACAATGCAAAATATGGTGATTCTCAGAGAGCGGTAAGAAAAGAACGTTCATTCATTTGTTTAAACTGTGCTAAGTTTTCTTTTCAGTTGTTAAGATAGTTAAGTAGAATAATTGCACGCTCTACATTTCATATGTCATCATTTTATGTTGTGCATGCCAAAACATGTCAACCTTACATAAAAATAAATATAAAACAGGACTGTTCCACCAGGCAACATCTGTGTGTCTGAAAGACAGGCAAGGGCAGGGGCGGGGTGGGGTGGGAGGTTGGGTAAAACAGAGTGGAAAAAGATAAAAGGAAAAAACAGACTCCAATATGGAAATATCACAACTCTAAGCACTTGACATCACACTGTTAAATTAACATGTTAAATACTAGGAAATGTTCATGGAAATGGGCACTGAGAAGAAATGTGCCTCTTGACAAATATGATTTATCACATGGTCATTTAGAACATGGAAACGTCTTATCGACAAACTGCATCTCTAACCAAAATAGTAACAAGGCTTTAAACACTTTCTCTCTTACAATCTGCTCTATATGAAAAATTCAGTGGCATAGACTGCCTCTCTTCTTCCTAGTTCCAGAAAGAAAAAGTAAAAAAAAAAAAAATATATATATATATATGTGCATATATATAAATGATAGCTACCTTTATAATCACAATGCTCCAAGCAATATATTACTATTCTTCCTTGCCACCCTCCCCTAAACAAATAAAGGAAAACTGGTGAAGCAAAAACTGCCAACAAGCTGCTCTGGCTGGTGTGGCTCAGTGGATTGAGTGTCAGCCTGTGAACCAAAAGGTCACCAGTTCCATTCCAGGTCAGGGCATACGCCAGTTGGGGGCGTGCAAGAGGTACCAATTCAGCATTTCTCTCCCTCTCTTTCTCCCTCCTTTCCCCTCTTTAGTCTCTAAAAATAAATAAAAAAAATCTTTTTAAAAAGCTACTACCAAGCCTATATTTCCTTTAATACATGGCAATTATAATAGCTTTCAGAACATGATAATAGTAACTAAATAAATTGATAAAGAAAGAATACAGATTTTTTAGAAAACCTTAAAGTTTAAGGCAATGCTTATCTAAGCCATGTTAAGACCAGTATGGCATCGGTAAATTAGGAATTAGAAAGGAATTGAAAAATTATTAGAATTCTATTATTATTTTTTATTATTTTAATAATTAATTGGCCAGCATATCAATATTTCGGTATAGTAAAAGTTACTGTACTTCTGGCATTTGAGGATAGAATAGAAAGGTTAAGATAAACTAAATTGAGTCAAATCTTAGACAAAAACTTATTCTCAAATTATTGTAGAAAAGAGAATATACAAAGCTAGGCAAAACAGAAAGAAGTTTATCTTAATTTGGTCACTTACAAATAGAAGAAGATAACATATGGCCCTGTTAATATGATAATACAAGTTATACCATGAATTTGCTACTGGCACACCTGCTTTAGACCCTCCTGCTTGGTTCCACCATGTAATAGTTTCTAGACTGTGGAAAGCTGCCGCGTTATACAGCACTTGAAGAACGTTTTTACCACTGACAGTCAATTGCAGAGACATTACATAGTTTTGAGTTAATCTTCAAGGGATTATTTAATGAAAAGTCCTGTACCACTTCTACACACACAAACTTTCTGCACTAAAATTTTACCTTTGTAAGAGTCATTTGTGTAATTTATAATGAGAGGTCCCAAGGTCATTATTAGAGTAATAAGTAGGAGTTTGGTGTCTCAGCTCTGCTGGTCTGTGATATATATTATCTTATCAAAACATGATCAGCCCTTTGAAAACAGATGGAATTACCAACATATAAATAAGATTCCCTGAAGAACAAGATTAATTTTATTAATTTACAGTAGGAAAGATGTGTGGTCTAAGATTCGGACTGCATCATTTGGGAAGGAAACCCATTTCTAATGAGTAAATTTACTTAGAAAAAAATTACGTAATGGAAAGTTTACTGAAGAATATTATCAGAAAAAAGTAAATCAGAGATTCTTTAAGAACAGACTTGCTTAATAACCTGACTTAAACTCTTTGCAGTATTTCTTTATAATCCATAACCATTTGTGTGTACTTTCGGAGACAGAGTGACAAAATCCTTTATTTCTTGATCCTTTATTTTTTAGATATCAACCAAGGTCAAGGATTAATGCTGTTTTGTTTTTATAAATGACCTCTTGTTCATAAATTTCACTCAAAGATATTTACTTGAGTTGATTTTCCGCCAATTTATTCTTTTATCTTATTTCTGAGCCATCCAGTGGTCATCTGGACTCTATACACTAATGACAGATTACAGTATTTTAGATCTTATCTTTCAATTTTCTATCACGATGTATCAAAAGAATATGTGAAACTGATAAGACTTCTTGATGTCCTTCCTAGTAAAGCAAAATGGGCATCTTCACATTTATATTCTAATATTGTAAGCATTCCAGTATGATACACTTTTACCCTGATCTGGACTTATCTCAAGGGGTATTTTCCATTATATTAATTACCCAAAATTAGCAGTTATTTTTTTCAAGAATTATAATAGAAAAGTGTGTACCTCTTTCTGTGGTAAACAAGTAAAATTGGTGGCTTATATGATATGGGCAGGTTTGTAAAGGTGTGGGCCTTGTTTTTCATAATAACCAATGTCATGCATCATTGTGGCTATGATCCACAAGTATAAATATTATTGGGAAAAGAAAAATTCAAATAAATGAGCAGACACCAGTATATCTTTTCTATCGAAGTATGAAATGCCAATCAGGATCTTGAGTAAAATGTTCACCTTTAGAATGGAGTAAGGCTTTCTTGAGCAAACTATGCCAATAATGAGTAAGCTATATCAGGTTCCTAAAAAAGTAAAACTTCTCTTCCTCTGTTATTTCTCAATTACATAAAATTCCCTTTTTACAACTTTTATTAGTAACAAAAGACAGTTATTAATGTCCTTGAAAATCTAGAAGATGGGGGGAGGAAGCAATGGGGTCAGGTGGTAGCTGGGACATTCAAGTAGCAAGATGAGAGCTGTACGTTTCTATGCCTACGGCAATATATACCTTGTATTTCTCAAAGTAAGACTAAGTGAAAACCCAGCTCTGCCTGTATGTTTGGTACTGTCCCTATAAACTTCTTATAGACTTGCACTACTAGCCACTTCTCCCTCTTTGTGTTTTGGAAAAGGGCCGACACTAATCATACCCCAGCACTTGGCACCATCTTTGTAGTTGAAGGCTTATTTTATCCTTAATGCATTGGAATGAAAAATGGGAAAGATGAAACCATAGGATTGTAAGGCTCAAAACTGTGCTCGAATTCCCCTTAGCTATCTTACTTTCCAGTAAAACATTTGCACACAGTCAGAAATAACTAATATTCTAAAGAACCCTAGAATTGGAATACAATGGTCCAAAGACAAACCAGACAGGAGGAAGTGGTGAATTGGGCCTCACAGAAGCCTTGGCTACCAAATTTTCACCTAAACTCTACTGAGACGAGGATCACATGTGAAGGCAACTCTTGTGGGATCAGAGTGCCCCGTAAGCACTTGAGAGTTTGTGTGAACTTTTAGAAAGATAAGGATTTATAGTGTCAATCACTAATCAAACTTTTCATTATTTTTTCAAATTACAGAGAAACAATTTTCAGCACCACTTCCAAATGCAAAAGAGGATATCTATTTTTAGAGCTAGCTCAGAAAGAAGCTGTGAGGTAACATTTTGCTTGGTATATTCATTAGTCTCTATTCAGCCTTCAATTTTCTCTTACTTTATATTTTCAAGCATTGCACCAAAGCAGCCCCTCAATCTCCCTGAACTTAATTGAAGACATCTGTCATTAAGTTGGCTGACTTTAGCAGAAAAAGACAATTTTAAAAATACTTGCCATATAAGGAGAGGGAGCATTATCATCTGAAACACTGTAGAATGACACTTCAACTGGAAGAATCAAGTGCGTGGGGCAGAAAACACCACTGGCCCCGACCTCGGCAGTGAAGCCGTCAACAATGCCGAGAGGATCTAATCGATAGTTCAAGACAGATTCCTGGAAGACAAAATAATTTTTGAGTTATAAACTTAAACAGTTAACTCATTCACTTTGTTTTCTATTTAAAGAAATACACTACTATGCATGCTGGCATTAGAAAAGAGGTTGCTCCATTATCAAGTCCTCATTTCAGATGTTCATCAGACATGAAATTAACCATTCCCCCATCAATCTTCTACCATCCTATAAAATTTGGCCTCCTCTCATTACTCCAACCCATGTTCAACTACCCCTGAATTTCACCATTGGTTAGACCTCATTGTTTAATATATTATTCTTTTCTCTGTAAATATAATATACTTGACCAGAGCAGGTATAGTATCAGAAATTTTATAGAGCCTATACATGGTGCTAGCTACAGGGAAGCACTCGAAAGCTTGTTACTAGGTCATATACTGAAGTTCCATCAAAAGAGAAAACCAAATACTTATAACTTTTGACCAAGAAATAAATATGTCTTAAGGAAAACTTAGAAGTACAGAAATACGAACAGCAAGGAAGATGCTTATCCATCTCTCCCAAGCTCACTTGTTGAGGTAATCATTCTAACAATTTAGTGTTTATCTTTCCAGGTGTAAGAAACATTTCAGGCCTGGCTGGTGTGGCTCAGTGGATTGAGTGCCAGCCTGCGAACCAAAGGGTCACTGGTTTGATTCCCAGTCTAGGGAACATGTCTAGGTTGCTGGCCAGGTCCCCAGTAGGGGGCACGTGAGACAACCACACATTAAGACAAACACACCTATTGAGAAATTTTTCCACCTGCTTGTAACAGTTTTTGAACTCATCAATTCCGATGCCATTAGTGTTTCTGCCGTTTTTTTAAACCTCTTCCATATCAGCAAAATGTTTCCCTTTGAGGCCTTTTTATTTCCAGGGAAACAAAGTAATTGTTGCTCAGGTGAGACTGGGTGAATAGGGAAGGTGGAGCACGGGTATCATGACGTTTTTGTTCAAAAACTGCTGAACACTCAGTGCGGTAAATCACCCATGATGAAATAGGAAAACACGCTCAAAGAGTGTTTAAAGCCTGTACTACAAGGGGCCTGCCCTCCAGAAGATAATTCTATTTTTTGGGGGGGGTCCCCCCTTGTGTTCATGTCAAAAGATTTAATAGTCACAAGATGATCTCTATCAATGCAATACAAACAAAATTCAGCAGGCTCTTTTGTAGATATAAACAAGCTAATACATGAAGAAGTAAAGGAACTGGAATAGGTAAAGCAATTTTGAGAAAGAACAACAAATTAGAGAACTCACATTACTTGATTCCAAAACTAGGATAATTGGACATTGACACCATAAACATGAACCTTGACTATACACTTAATATCATATATAAAAATTAATTCAAAAAATCACAGATCTAACTATAAGAACCATAATGATAGAACTTCTAGAAGAAAATATAGAAGAAAAGTTTTGTGACCTTGGGTTAGGCCAGTCATTTTCAATAGGGGACATGCATCAAAGTTGAGAGAGATGTTTGTCTGTTACTACTGGGGAGCGGGGAGTGCTACCAGAGTCCAGTGGGGAGAGGCCAAAGATTCTGCTAACCACCCTACAACGTGTGAGACAGATCACATAACAAAGAATTATCTGGCTCAAATATCAATAATGCTAAGGCTGAGAAGAGCTGAGTTAGGCAAAAAATTTTTAGATAAAATATCAAAAATCAAGATCCATAAAAGAAAATTAATGAATTGGACATGAACAAAATTAAAGTCAAATACTCTTACAAAGATGTAAATATAAGCCTCAGATTTGTATAAAATGTTTGGAAAACATATGTGCTTATTTGAGAAAGCAAAGCTAAATTATAAAGCACAGAAAGGAAGCTCAACAGTAGTCGTCACTAAGGAAATACAAGTTAAAACTGCAGTACAAGCCCTGGCTGGTGTGGCTCAGGGGACTGAGCGCGGGCTGCAAACCAAAGGGTCGCTGGTTGATTCCCAGTCAGGACAAAGGCCTGTGTTGCAGGCCAGGTCCCCAGTGGGGACCACGTGAGTGGCAACCACACATTGATGTTTTTCTCCCTCTCTTTCTCCCTCCCTTCTCCTCTCTTTAAAAATAAATAACCTCCCCTCCTGAAAAAAAACCCCAGAACAAAACAAAAACAAAAAACTAGAGTACAACACTACACATGTACTAGAATGGCTAAAATAAAAAGACTGACCATTGAAATACCATATGATTTCACTTATACGTGGAATCTAAATTACAAAACAAACAAACAAACAAACAAACTAAACAGACTCATAGATACAGAAAACGGACTGAATGATGCCAGAGGGAAGGGCGTTGGGGGACCAGAAGAAAAAGGTGAAAGGATTAAGAAGTATAAATTGGTAGCTACAAAATAGTCATGGAGATGTAAATTACATCATGAGAACTGTAGTCGATAATACTGTAATAACTATGTAGTGCCAGGTGGGTACTGGAAGTATACAGGGAATACTTTATAATACTGAATGTAAACTGTAACTGAAAAATCAAATTAAAAAAAAAAGGATATAAGAAAATCTTATGGAACCCAAATGTAGAAAATACAGTTTGGCCTTAAGGAAACTCATTTAAACACAGCTTTGGGTGAAAAAGAAAAAAAAAAGACAAAGACTGACCATTGCAAACACAGCTTGGGAATTAAAAATGGTGTAACTACCCAGATATTCCATTCCTAGGCAGTTACTCAAACAAAATGAAAGCTTACGTATGTATAAAAACATGAATATTTATAGCAGCTTTATTTGTAATAGCCTAAAACTGGAAACGTCCCAAATTTCTAGAATCAGGCGAATCAATAAACAAACTGTGGTATATCCGTATAACAGCTATAAAAAGGAATGAACTCTTGATACACAGGACAACACACATAACTTCAAATAGTAATGGTGAGTGAAAGAAACCCCTGACCACCCCGCTCAAGAATAAATACTGAATGACTCTACTTATGTAAAGTTTTCTGATAGAAATTACCGGGGTTCCCTTACACAGGAAAAAATTATAGTTGTCGGTATTGTGCCGAATTGAACTGATGGAGGAAGAGATTTACAGGACAGATGAGTGGAATAGATGAAGACAAGGTTTTGAGTAGAAAACTAACAAAATTTTTTTTTGCTATTGAGTTGTAAGAGTTCTTTATAAATATTTTGGATATTAATCTGTTATCAGATAGAAAACTCAAATGGGCCCTGGCTGGTGTAGCTCAGTGGATTGAGCGCGGGCTGGGAACCAGAGGGTCCCGGTTCGATTCCCCGTCAGGGCACCTGCCTGGGTTGCGGGCCAGGTCCCCAGTGAGGGCCATGTGAGAGGCTACCATACATTGCTCTTTCTCTCCCTCTCTGTCTCCCTCCCTTCCCCTCTCTCTGAAATAAATAAATAAAATCTTAAAAAAAAAAAAACAAAAAAAAACCAAATAAACTCTAAATGGTATCAAGAAAAATAACCAGCTTCAGAAATCAGATAGACAGCCTTCTACTGTGGTTAATGTGTTTCTAGACTCTACCTAAAGCCCCACAAATTATGTCAGAACATCTGGATTATCCTCAACAACTCTGCAGGGTAAGGCTTTGCCCTGTTTCATGGAACAAGACCAATGTGTAAATTTAGTTAATTCAAGTCTATCCTCTCACTTTAAAAAAAAATGTACTAAGTAGAATGAGTACCTTCAGAGATTTATTGGAGGATCTAATTCATTACAAATTAGAGAACAACCTATGAGTTGAACAGTCTCAGAACTTCTGTTTTTCTATGCAAATCATGTGAAAATGCGTGCACACCTGCACAGAATTGTGTGAAAGAACAGTGTATTGTTCTTCTAACCATCTTCCCTTTCTTTTCTCTTTTTTAAAGGTTTTATAAATTTATTTTTAGAGAGAGGGGAAGGGAGGGAGAAAAACATCAATGTGTGGTTGCTTCTTACATGGCCCCCACTGGGGACCTGACCCACCATCCAGACATGTGCCCTGACTGGGAATTGAACCGGCAACCCTTGGGTTCTCAGGCCAGCACTCAATCCACTGAGCCACACCAGCCAGGGCCCATCTTCCTTTTCTTAAGGTTTTTACATATCAAGCCTCTCTTTTTTCCCCTAGTAAATGTTTTCATAATACAAAGGTTGTGGAGGACCTGACCCTCCCAATGGCCTTATATAATTTTAAATTGATGACAAAGAAGATTGGAGAGATCAACATCTCTGAACTGATACCCTGACAGTGAAGGAAAAGAGATCAACTTACCATAAAATATATTTTCTTTTGTTACCACTAAAACTTTGAAAAATAACCTTAAAATTAAAATATTATCTTGAATAATGCATACTGTTAATCTATCAAAACACCATAACTCTGGTAAAGCTATTTAAATTAAAAATACAAGTTTTAAGTTATTTTCTTCCCAAAATTCGCCAATTAAAATCATATTTTAAATGTCATTAACAAGTTTGTATTTAAGGTTGTTTTCTAATTAATGACAACTGAAGCCATAATAATACACTTGGTCCCAAGTAAAAATATCTGTATTAAATAAAGTAGCACATGTACCAGAGACATTACCATTGACTTTATTTATTTATTTATTTCTGTAATAATATTTTTGTTATTGCTGTTCAATTACAGTTGTCCCCATTTTCCCATTACTCTCCTCTGCCCTACCCACCCCCACCTCCCACCTTCAATCCACTGCCCCCACCCCCGTTGTCTCTGTCCATGTGTCCCTTATACATGTTCTTGATGACCTTTCCCCTTTGGAATAGATTTAGCTCTACAGAGAAATCACAAATATAATAGAAAGAATAATTTTATTTTATTTATTATTATTTTTTTCAAATATTTTATTTTATTTTTTTAGAAAGAGTGAAAGAGAGTGAGAAATAGAGGGAGAGAAACAGAGATGTGAGAGTGAGAGAAACATCAATCAGTTGTCTCTCATATGTGCTTGGATCAGGGACTGAACCTGCAACCCAGGCATGTGCCCTGCAACCTTTTGCTTTGGGTGATGATGCCCAATTAACTTAGCCACACAGGTCAGGGCAGAATCATTTGATTTTAAAATTCAGACCCTGTCTGGTGTGGCTTAGTGGATTGAGTGCGGGCCTGTGAACCAAAGGGTCGCCGGTTCAATTCCCAGTCAGGGCACCTGCCTGGGTTGCCAGCCAGGTCCCCAGTAGGGGGTGCACAAGAGGCAACCACACTTTGATGTTTCTCTCCCTTTCTCCCTCCCCCTCTCTCTAAAAATAAATAAATAAAATCTTTTAAAAAATCAACTTCCTTGATCATGAAGAGGCTACTATCAGTACACCATCATCCTTTGTTGGTATCAGAGTCAATTTTATCAGGTAAGAAGGAGAGTCAGGTCTATCCTGCAGCTAGAGTAACAGATACCTCAAGCCAACCTGATGTCATCTAAGTCCTCTGTCTCCTTTACATGTTACCCAATTCTAAGATGTCACTGCTAACAACTCTCCCGACTTCACTTTTCATGAATACAGGAGGAAAGGGAAAAGGAAAAAGGAAAAGGAAAAAGGAAAAGGAAAGAAAGAAGGTGATTTCCAGATTTGGAAAAATACAACCCATTTATTTATTTCCCTTTCATAAATAAACGACAAATTATACCCTGCATCTAGTTTAAGAAAGTTCAACTCTTAAAATAGTTCCAAAAAAACATACCTCAAAATTTCCTAGGAGACTAAGACTTGTTATAGGTGGAGCACTAGAACTCAGGAATGGTTTTTCATGAATTTCTGGATCATCTTCAATGTTTAAACATGGCCGGGAACTAATAAAAAAATAAAATAAAATCAGCAAATGGACATATTAACTACAATATTTTCTAATTCATTTTTGCCCTAAATTAAGATAATCCAATTGATTTTAATTAAACTGCTATAATAAAATTAATGTAAACAAATTTTAAGATATAAAATATCTAGTTTAACATTCCTGATTAGATTTTATAATCAATGTTATAATATTTGATAAAGAAAAATATTAACACCCAGGAAGGTTTCATGGTGGAATTTAAAACATACCACATAGTGGCATCTACTACTGGAATTATATAATAATTTAATATCCTTTATCAGTCTTCATTTTCAGTTAAAACTGAGAATACAAAGCAAAATTATGTGACTAAAGAATGACAGTACTATATGTCAATGTGGAACAAATGCTGAGTCTTTTTCGCAAAGGAGTATAGGGCAAAAGGGGAGGTGAATGACTGGAAATACATAAACCCACCTAAACATTAAAACCAATGTTAAGAGTTTGTTCATTATGATGACCATATGTAGTATTGATTTCTCCCTAACTCATCCTTAGTAGCTGCATGTAAAACACATTGAAAATGAAAACCAATTTGAAAATAAGATTCCTGTTAAATTTTTTATATTTAGAGCCAAAATTATTTATTGTAAAAGGTCAGAATTTTGTGTAATACTATTTTGTGTACACAAATAAATTTTAAGATAAATACCTTCTAGATGATAAGCTTTTCAGATGCAGTAATGAAGAATCCAGATCAAAGCAACCTGATTGTGTCTTTCTTTGAGGAACCTAAGGTCAAAATAATCACTTGTGAAATTTATAGACTAATTTTTTTCTTGAACTGATAGAATACTTTTCAAATGAAACCTAATTGTATTTTAAAAATAATAAACTTTTCCTGTCACAGCTTACTTAAAATCATGCTCTTTATTACATATTGTTTTAATGTTCTTATTTTGTTAACTAGTATGGAAAAAATATGAATAAAGGCACTTTTACTAGGTTTTGATTTTTTTTAAGAAGCAAAACCAGTTTTTTCTAAACTCAAATCCTACATGGAATCCCAATATATAATACATTTTTACTTTATATATTTGTATATTGTGGGAGCATAAATAAAAGATTTATAGCTTTAAAATAAAAAGGAAAAACAGAATTAAATGGCAATGGGAGCCTGGGGCCCGACCGGCAGTGTGGCTCCTCAACTGGAATATTTGAAAAATACTACATCTGGAGTTTGAAGCACCAAATTACGCTTAGGACAAACCACCATCTAATTCAAAATATCCTAAAAATGAAAGACTCAAGTGTAAATTAAAGGTAAAACCATACACAACATGCAAATTAGATGTTTTTGGAATTAATGTTAAGTATGTATAAGTATCTGAGTGATTGGTGTAAGTGATGAGTAAGAAAAAACAAATGCTACTGAAGGTCTGAACAACCTCAATATTTTTGAGAGTTGTGTGAGTACACTATGCTGTTCTTTGTAGTGAGCACTTAATATGGAATTTTCTACCTAAACTCATCTTTCAATTCTGGAAAGGTCTCTTCCTTCATTTCTTCTAATATTGCATTTTCCTTATTGTATCTAGTCCTCCTTTTGGCATATTTACTAGACTTATATTGAGTATCACATTTTATCCTCCATGGCTCTTTCATATTTTACTATATTGTTCCCTTTCTGTACATTATTCTAAGTGTTTTCTTAATATCTGTCTAATCCATTTACTACATCTCTACTCAGCTCATTCCAGTCTGTTTAATCCATCTATATGTGTATGTGCCCTTGGGTGTATACTTCAATTATAATATTTTTCACATTTAGAATTCCTATTTAGTTTTTTCTTTTTTCAAATTTACATGTTCTCTCATCTTAGTCTCCTGTCTTTACCTTCATTTATATCTTGGAACATTTTAAACAGAATTATTTTTTATTCTCTTTTGGGTTTCTCTGATAACAGAATTCCTAAATGTGAATTCTCCCACTTCTTGCCACCGCTGATTCTTTAAGGTGCATTGTAATGTTTTTCCTCTGAGGTTATCTTTAGCAGGAGTTATTTCCCATGAAAATAAATCCTTGGTGCCATGGGTTATAGATGTGGGATAGTTTCATGGTTCTTCTGCTGGGACTCAATGGATTTCACACGTTTCAATTTAGTTTATGGTTATTTCTTAGCTAGATGTTTCTGAACCTCATAGCACAAATTCAGAATTCCTACCATGGGTGGCTTAGGTTTAAGTCAAAGTTCTTTTGGGGGCTCTTTTCCCACCCACTATGCACCTCCTTGTTGCACCCTTAGGTAAATAGGTGAGTTTTTCCCTCCTGTCCTATTTCTGTAAGGCTAGTTCACTAGTTTTCTAGTTTTATGAAGAGTTTGGTTTTTACGTCCCAACTGTGACTGGAGCAGACTTGGAGCCTTGACTCCTATCCCAGCAGGGGCATTAAACCCTAGCATGTCTTGAGCTCAGATATTCCAGCAGGCAATATTCGCTCAAGTTAGTATCCAGAGGTTTACCTTTGTTCCTCTTATACTACATTATGTATTTATGAGTTGTGTTACGTTTTTATCCAGGATTTCTGTGTTTGGGAAATAGAAGGGGGCCTTCCTGTATCAACTTGGTCCACCATATTGAATAGAAGTTTATAATATTTTTTACACCAGAATGATGCTGATAAATGATATGCAAACACTTTAGATATCTTCAAGTTCTAAACATGGGATAAGAGAAAAATACTTACAGGACTTGAAAGAAGAGGCAATCCAGTCCGAGGATGAAAGGCTCGGGTTGAGGTTCCATCCAAGGAATGAAAATTATGTTTCCGCCAGACATTTGAATGTTTCAGTGGAACAGCCCTCTGCTAAGAAAAGAATTAGATTTTAATGGAAATATTTTTTAGTCTTAGACTTATTTCTTTTCATTGTAATTTTTCCATTGCTATTTATCCTCCTTATACCCTCTTCCACTTCCACCTCCTCCCCTTAGCCTTATTTCTAATATGTACTGAGGTATTACCTCCTTGGTGGTAAAACTAATGATCTATATCTATATCTCTATACCCTCCCCCACATACACAGACATACACAAAAAACACTAAGTTTTTTTTCTCAGATGCTGAATAAACTCTAATATTCTAAAGAAAGTATGTTCAAACATCTTATCAACATATGGTCATATACTCGAATTCTAGCATCTAGTAAGCTAATAGTTGATTCTTTTCATTTGTGAAGAAACAAGTACTGACAGGTAGGCAAAAAATGATGTAATATTCTAAAATATAAAACTATGGCAATGTCAAGGGTCATTCTCAGAGAATATAATTTGGAGGGGCATGATACAGCAATATAATAAACATGAATTTAAAAATATATCTAATGCTGTCACAGTATCATATTTTTGAAGTGCTAACAGGAAATAGGCTAATTCTTTAAAATGTAGACAGGTTTATCCCCAAGGATCAGAAATTCAAAAAAATACATGAATAAAAATCATAAAAGTCTAATCTGGATCCTGGCTCTACCATTTCCTAGCTTTGTGACCCTGGACAAGTTACTTAAAGTCTCTGGGCCCATGGTCATCCTTTGTAAACTGGAGTTAATAACACAACATAACACCTCATCGTGAAGTAAAAAGATTAAGTAAGCCAACATGGGTAAAATACTCAGAAGAGTGCCCGGGCACATAGTAAATGATGTATAATTAAATTTTTAATAAGTGCATGAATAAAATGAATCTTAGTGTCTTGAAAAATACCATGGCCAATGTAAGGCTCCCTATTAGATTCCAGAAAGGTTCATGAAAACTGATATTGTTAAGGCCAGGATAGGTTTTTGTGACAACTGTAGTTTTAAGAAATTAGAAACTACCATTTGATAAAACCCATATGTTAGAGATATGGGATCATCTGTTAAAAGGTATAAATTACAAACCTGGTACAATTTAAAAAATCTAATGTCTAGCAAAACAAATATAGGTAACAAAGAAGATAAACTAAGGTCATTCAGGTGTGAGTCAACTTTTCCATATAATGGAGATAAAAATTAGTGAACTACTTTGAGAAATACATATAATTTGAGCCTAATAACAATATTCTACAGTTAAAAAGTTGTTTGGTGGAAAGTCAAATAAAATGGAAATATTTTATTTACATAGTACATTATAGGTTCACAAAATATTTTAAGAACTATTGGTTGATTGTTACCACAACTCTGAGAGCCAAAAGAGACTTATCATTCTTATTTTGAAATTAAGGAGTTTGAGCTTCTGGTCAAGATGGAGGCAGTGGTAAACTAGGATTGCCTCCTTGAACATACACATCCAAATTACAACTAAATTGTAGAACAACCATCACTCAGAACCATCAGAAATTGAGTTGAATGGAAGTATGACAACTACAGAATTAAAGAAACTACATCCATCCAGACTGGTAGAAAGAGGGCAGAGATGCAAAATGGACTGGTCCCACATCCATGTGTGGTGGATAAAAATTTGGTAGGGATAACTCAGAAACAAGGAGTCCTAGCGCCATACCAAGACCCCCAGCCCACGGTTATAGTGCTGGGAAGATTAAGTCCCCATAATTTCTGGCTTCAAAACACAGCGGGGGTTGAGTTGGTGAAAAGAAACTTCTAGAGTTCCAAGCAGTTCCTCTTAAAGAACCCATACATGGACTTACTCAGACTCACTCCCTCTGAGCTCCACCACTGTGGTAGCAGCTTGAAAGACACCAGTGGCATACAGGAAGGAACAGAAGTGTCTGGCATCAAGGTGAGAGCTGGGGGACAGCTTTCTCCCACAAAGAAAGGTGGGCAGAGGCCACTGTCCCTTTTCTGAGCCCTCCCCCCACAGAGCAACACAGCTGCCAGGTTGGTGTCATACCTGAGAATCCACCAAACTGGTTAACATGGTTGACCTTGCCCTGGAGATCCCTGAGACTCCTCCCCACCCAAATAAGAGGCCCACCCAAGCTGTTAAATGAGACTTTTCCATATGAATGGCTGGTCTTGGCTCACGCTTCACAATATCTAAATGCTCTCAAACAAGCAACAGCTGGTCTCAGTGAGCCCCCAGCACCAGTATCTCTAGGTAAGTGGCCAAAGTCAGGCACTAGCAGCAGCCAGCATAGATTCACTCTTAGCTTTGTCTGGGAATCTCCAAGCTCACCACAAGGAGCAGCCATCTCAGATTGCTTTATAGCCCAGGCAGGTTGGCTCCAGGCAAAACACAGGTAGGGGATGACCTTGGCCTGCAATTCCCAGAAAACCCGAGAGCCTGTGATCCAGTGGACAGCTACAGACCACAATAGAGCAACACCATCCTGCCCCTGCACAGCTCATCTTCCAGAGGAGGGAGGTAGGTGGCCAGTGGTCACAGCCAGTCTTTGCAGCTGACTGGCCTGGGTAAATCCCTCCCATTGACCTGCCAACAGCAATCAAGGTTCAGCTACAAGAGGAGGGTGTACTCTGCCCAAACAAAGGGCACAATGTGAGTATCTAGCTTGGGTGATAAGGTGAGGCTGTGCCACTGGATCCTATAGGACACCTACTACATTAGGCGACACTACCAAGACAGGGATCACAGCAGCTCTACCTAATACATGGAAACAAATATGGGGAGGCTGCCAAAATGAGGAGACAAAGAAACAGGCCCTTCTTTTGAAAGAAGAAATCAAAGCCTCAGAAAAAGAACTAAACAAAATGGAGATAAGCAATCTATCAGATGTAGAGGTCAAAACACTGGTTATAAGGATGCTTAAGGAACTCAACAGCATAAAAAAGATCCAGTCAGAAATGAAGATTCACTAATGGAAATAAAGAATAATTTACAGGGAAACAACAGCAGAGTGAAAGAAGCTGAGAATCAAATCAATGATTTGGAACACAGGGAAGCAAAAAAAACCCATCATTACAACAAGAAGAAAAAACAATCCAAAAAAAATGAAGACAGGGTAAGCAGCCAATAATAATACGAACAATTTATATAAGCCATTTAATAATATAAACCATTGTTATATGAAATGTTGAGACTTATTTAAGAAAAAGATCAAAACTATGACAACTTCAAGAGGTATAATATTCGCATCACAGGGCTGCCAGAAGAAGAGAAAGAGCACAAAATTGGAAATCTATTTGAAAAAATAATGAAAGGAGAAAACTTCCCTAATTTGGTAAAGGAAATAGATATGCTAGTCCAGGAAGCACAGAGAGTCCCAAACAAGATGAATGCAAAGAGGCCCACTCCAAGACACATCATTATTAAAATGCCAGAGGTTAAAGATAAAGAGAGAATCTTAAAAGAAGCAAGAGAAAAGCAGTGAGTTACCTACAGGGGAGTTCCCATAAGGCTGTCAGCTGATTTCTCAAAAGAAACTTTGAAGGATAGAAGGGATTGGCAAGAAATATTCAAAGTCATGAAAAGCAGGGACCTAGAGCCAAGAGTGCTCTATCCAGCAAAGCTATCATTTAGAATCAAAGGGCAGATAAAGAGCTTCCAAGACAAGAAAAAGCTAAAGGAGTTCATCATCACCAAACCATTATTATATGAAATGTTAAGGAGACTTATTTAAGAAAAAGATCAAAACTATGAACAAGAAAATGGCAAAAATTAAATATCTATCAACAATCAAATCTAAAAAACTAAGCAAAGAAGAAGAACAGAGACAGAATCGTGGATATGGTGGGTTTTGATGGCTGCCACATGGAAGTGGGATGTGGGGGAAGGTGTGAAGAGGTGAGGGGTTAAGAAGCACAAATACATAGTTACAGAACAGCCATGGGGATGTACAGGGTAGGACAAGAAGCAGCCAAAGAACATATGACCATGACCCACAGACATGAACGATGGTGTGGGCATTGCCTGAGGGAGCAGGAGGAGCAGTCTGGAGGGGGACAAGGGGGGGAAATTGGGACAGCTGTAATAGCATAATTAATAAAATATAATTAAAAAATTAAAATTAAGGTTTTTAGAAGTTACATGACTTATTCAGGGTCACTCAAGGACCAAATTGTGAAGTCAAGACTGGAACCCAGGTATTTTGACCAACAGCCTAGTGATTTCGCTAGAGGTATTCCTAAAATCCTTAGCTGAGCTGTGGTATAACACAACGGGTACACTGCAAGAACAACTAATAAATAAGACATTAGGTTAAAATAAATTTTATTTTTGACTCTGATTTACTCTCCAGCAATTGTTCATAAAATTGAAATAAACAAAAAATGGCAACAGGAAGAATTTACCTAGCATTTGCTCTTAAGCAAGTGGTTATTTGCAAGGATACTAATACTAGTTCAATAGGTTTTGTTATTTCTGACTATATGTTCTATAAATAATGAGCATGTGGGGCCTTAATAATGAGACTTCCTGTAAACAAAATTCAAACCATAACAGATATTTAAGAATCATATTTGAAATATATTACCTACCAACACCTCTGTATTTTTCAGTCGTTCACATGTAGACAAACAGTCTTTTATACTTTCTCTCTGACAACAGTTTTGAAATTTTTCATCAATTGGATCTTCTTTCTTATCCTGTACATTTTTTAATTGGTCTGGCTTTTTGCATTTGAAAGCTTCATTATCTTTATTGAGATAATTTTCTATGCTATTAAGTTGCATATTTTGTTCATATCTTGTAGGCCTTTTTGAGTCTTTATTTGAACACTTGTTTTCATGTTTGTTCAAATATCCAGACATTTCCAATGTAGTAATTTTTATTTTTGAGTCATTAGTTTTGGAATTATCAGATTTGTGATTGTTAAAAGATTCTGGATTACGATTTTCATTTTTTTTTGTTTTTTCTTTAAACTTATCTGTGCAAATCTGTTTGTCAATACTGTTGCCATTTGAATACCATTTATCATTTCCATTGCTTATTTCTTGCTCCTTAAATTGAAACTCAGAAAGAGTATTTTTGAATCTGATTGTCAAATCTAAGTTATTTTCTTTGCAGTGAGACATATTTGAGGGAGCCAATAAACTACTGGCTCTGTTCTGTATGCCTTGAAATGTACTTTGGATGACTTCACTAGGATTGTCCTGATGTAGATTTCTTCTTATTTGAGGTTTCAAAGAGGACTTGACTTTACTATCGCATTTAAAGGGACTAGATTTAGTAGGTATTAAGTTTTCCCCTTCATTGCAGTCTTCTAACAAGGAAAATTTTGTATTAGAAATGGAAACAGAGGTGTCACCCTTGTTTTTCTTCAACAAATTTTTGTCTTCATATGAACTCCTAAACACTTTAGAAGGAACCAAAGTAGAGTCACGCATGTTGAATGACTGAGAGGGCATACGTGATGCCGTTGGATCAATATGCTCCAAGTGCTGAGCAATCCTTGCAATAACATCTTGCCGCTCCTGGAGTAGTGAGCCTATTAAAGGGTTAGTCTCACCAACAGACCGATGAGAATAAAAACCATTAGAAGTACAAGTTTCATTTTGGGGAATTTCTGGTTTTACTCGGATTTTCCCTTCATTGGTATCTTCTGAGGATGTAAGCTCTGGACTATTAAATGAAATAGAGAAAGTTTCTTTGAATTTTCTCACATTTTCATTTTCTTGTGAAACCCGGAAAAGTTTTGAATTTAGTGAACTAGAATCTTGAGTATTAAATGCATGTCCAGAAATATGCGAACTGCTTGGATCACAATGAATCAAATGCTGAGCAATTCTTGCAATAACATCTTGTCGATCCTGAATTAAAGAGTCTATTAAAGGATTAGTCTCACCCACTGACTGCCAGGAACTCTGATGACTACAGACACTGGAATCAATCATTGAAAATGATTTTAAAGTTCTCGCTGATGTTTCATGTGACTTTTTATCTCCTATACCACTGAAGCCCAGAATATTGGTTTGACAACTTCCATAGTCAGATTGTCTGCCAGTGCCTGCATGTAGTTTGCCATTTTTGACAGCTGCAGTATATTCTGGGGGTGTGCCATTTTTTGCATGCAGTAGACTTTCAGGTGCCATGGTCCAAGTTTGTTTGCTACACAGACGCTGTAAACTGTTTGTATTACACTGTTCTGCTTCATTAGAATTGCGGTGCTGATGGGCCTTAAGTTCATGTTCTTGAACTCTTTTCTCATAAAGGCCAATATTACTGTGAATACTGCACGTCAAAACTGGGTAATTAGATTGTCTGGGCAAGGACTGAACGCTGACTTTCAAGGCCACATTGTGAGAAACATTGGGAACAGGAAACACATGTTCAATTGGCGTCTGTGAAAAATTCCACTGTAGGTCTACATCAGCAGCACTGATTCTAGAATTATAGAGAAAAATATGGAATCAATGGGTCATAAAATATGTATCACTACTGTATATTATTTAAAAAATTTTTAAACAGTCATATACTTATCTTTGTTTGCATTAATTACTATTGAGGTTTCTGCCTAAAGAGACAATTAGACAGTTGTTCGGTAGTTTGTATGTTTATAGTTATCAAAATGCCAAAAATCAAGCCTACCATTATGGAAATTCAGCAGCCCAAAAAGTTTTTCTACTTTATTTATAATGGTAGCACTAAGTCCATTGTTGGTTCTATAAAATAAGCATGTAAGTTCTCTGAAAACTATTCCACATCAAATTTAATCCAAGAAACTAAATGCATACTTACTCACATCTACATTTTTCTAACTTGCTTTGAGAAAAATGTCAGTAAATTTTATCTTCTTAGATTTAGAAATGAAGGAAATATAATACTTAAAAGGTAAAATATCATTTAGTAGCTAACCAATGTAGCTGAATACACAGTCCTTTTTGTGCCTACACATACCTGTAAAGAATATTCCGTGGAATAGCACCGTGAGAAACACTCAGCCAAGCACTTAATTGAGAAAAAAACACAAATGAGCGGACAGCCAATAGAAGAGTCTTTTCTTCAATAAATCGATCGCCATTCCTAAGTAAACAAAGAAAGAAAGAAAGAATCATGTAAATACCATGAAGTACAAAATGTCTGAATTTTAGAAAGCTAAAAGCTGAAATGAATGTATCACTCAGGATGCCTACTTTCAAGAGTGTAGGAGTGGATTTACCAGTGTCACTTAAAGTCATATTAGTACTAAATATCTAGATTTTAACATAAATAGAGGGATTCTAAGATAGGATATATTATTAAAATAATTTATAGAAAGTTGTGGAAAACCTGATTTACCGAGAACAACTTCAAATTCAGTTCTACAACTTACTGTCGAGGAACTGGCTCCAACACCCATCTTTCTAACAACAATGCATCTTGCTTAATTGCGGGATCGTTGAGGTCAAGCCCGTCTGTGGTGGGCCCATCGTCGCTGTAGCAGCAGTCGGGCAGGAGCATCACTTCCACCATGATTGGAAGGTTATTCTTCCACAACAACGCGACCTCAGACCTGGTTCGTCTGGCTTGGCGACACTTAGAGAAAATGAATATAAGCAAAATGTCTCAACAACCCCCACAATTTTATATTTTAATTTGAAAATTATAATGGTAAAGCACACATCTGCATGAGAAATGACTCATCAGTTGTAGAACTTGCTTAGACTTCTCCATTTATGAGTAGGTTTCCTCATTAAACAATGAATTCACAGTAGTGAGCTCTTAAGTGCGAGGATTAGTACTGAACAACATTTATGATGCAAACTTTCTTGGGCGGTTATCTTTGTTCTATCTCAAGGTGTCCCAGCCTTACCTAGTTTCTTAATTACATTATCTTTACAGAGGAGATTCATTCTAAGTGAAGACCAAAATATTAAAAGCCCATTTTCATTAAATGCTCACTATATACAAGATTTTAACAGTTTAAAATTTTGGACTATATTTAAGAAACTAACTGGGAGAAGTATCCATACAGAAAATTATACAGTACTTACCAAAATATTTTTAACAGTATTTTATACAAAGACATTTAAGACGACAAGGAAAGAAATGTATCCTTAAAAGGAATATAGAGGGAAATTGGTTAATGTGGGGAAAATAATTATTAACATCAACCTATTAAACACGAACATAAAGTCGATGAGCCAGGGCTGAGATTCTAAAAATAAAGAAAGCTGAATCACAGCAGCAAATATAATCTTAAATCTGGTGTGTGAGAAGGCAGGTACCAAACTGGCTGCCCACCTGCCTGGTGATCAGCAAAACTACCTACTGTGCCTTCAAAAGCCTTGTTTAAGAGCCAAGGTTATTGGCTATGATCCAGGATTAGGATTTTTCCTTATGGTTGAGACTGATTTTTTTTTTTTTTAAAGATTTTATTTATTATTTATTTTTAGAGAGAGGAGAAGGGAGGGAGACAGAGAGGGAGAGAAACAGCAATGTATGGTTGCCTCTCACATGGCCCTCACTGGGGACCTGGCCCGCAACCCAGGCATGTGCCCTGACCGGGAATCGAACCGGGACCGTCTGGTTCCCAGCCTGCGCTCAATCCACTGAGCTACACCAGCCAGGCCAGGTTGAGACTGATTTTATATTTAAATGTGGGCATTATAATTGCAGTGTAACAAAGGTGATGACAGAATTCATATAATTTTTATAAAAGATAAATAGAAAGCATTCAACACACAATTCTTACCTGGGCCAGGTTGTCACTACATTCATGCTTGGTAGTTACTGGGTAACAGGACTGTGCCGGAGGGCAATGGAAACTTTCTGAGCGACCTTTTACAGAACATTCAGGTGTTCGTCCTTCTGTTATTAACAAGGCCAAAGAGATCAAGAACTCCTCTGCATCGTATTCAAAATATTCATCTAGAGTATCTGGTATTAAAAAACACAGAAAGAAAGAAGAACCTTCACTTCAATGTACTCTTGATAAGAACTCATCTTTTATGTCTAAAATAATTGTCACATTCCATACTCAAGTATATTCGCTACCAAAGAGTGAAGAGAATAAAAACGAGGCAATTAAAATACAGTAAACTCTTGATTCAAAAGGTATACAGAGTCAGGTGATGATGAATAATACAACATCCCAGTTAAGACAAAGCTGGTAAAAATTATGGCATAAATTGGTTTTATGTAAACTTCAGTTAAAATACGGAAGATTTTAAAAGTACCTTTTTAATTCTATAAATAGTTATGTGCTTGGAGGTCAAGAACAACAATTTTCACACACAAAATTTCACCAATAGCCAAAGGTCAAAATGTTTTATGTCATATTTTTAGTTAAGATGTTTTATTTCTATTATTATAATAAATACCAGAAAAAGATGCAGATCCAATTGTATGTTTCTCCCTTCTCCCTTAACTAGTTCCTTGTTCTTGCAGCCCCAATTCTACGATGTGGTCATTCATAGCCTTTCCTATACAGCAGTTAACCGTTTCAAAGAGAGAAATGCTGTTATTATCCAACAGGAGATGCAGGCCCAAATTGCAATATATGAATTGTGATTTTTTTTTAATTACGCAATTCCAAACAATCTAACCTATAGATATTTTAACTTATTTGTAGATGTTTTTAAATTTCTCACAAGTGCTCTAATTTTTTTAAACAGTTTATTTTCAAAAACTTTAACCTGCCTCACAGGTTGAGCGTGCATACACATATACACACAAAATTCAATTTGTTGTGCAATCCAATTAAGCAACACGTTTTTTATTTTTTTATTTTTATTTTTTTTAAGCAACACGTTTTTAAAAAAATCCTCACCCAAGGATATGTTTATTGATTTGAGAGAGAGGGAGAGAGGGAGGGAGGGGGGAGAGAGAGAGAGCAAGCAAAAGAGGGAGAGAGAGGGAGGCATCGATGTGAAAGAAACATCTATCAGTTGCCTGTTGAACACGCCCTGACTGGGGATCAAACCTGGAACCAAGGTAAGTGCCCCAACCAGGAATTGCATTCGCAACCCTTTGGTGTACAGGATGATACTCCAACCAAGCTATCCAGCGAGGGCGAAGCAACACATACTTCAAGTACCTACCACACTGTATTAGGTCATAGGGGCACAAAAAGTTATACTTTACATAGCTCCTCATCTCAAAGGCTTAATGATTCAGAGATGATATTTAAAACAAATAGAACACTACAACATTTAATATATTCCAAAGAAATTTAGATAACAGTGGTAAAATTTTGCAAAAAAGGTAGTTGCTGAGCAGAACCATGAAAGAGAAAGTGCAACCTGAGTGGAAAATTTGTATAGAGAAAATGCAAAAAAGGAAGGATTGGAGCTGGACTGTGAACAGCCTTGAAAGGTATCATAGAGAATGCCTATTTAAGAAGGTCTATCAGGAAAAGAAGGAGCCTTGAAAGCCAACTTTTTGGAAAAGTTTCCCTACATTGACCATTTGCAACACATAAAATAAAAGCTAACAGTAACACTGTCAAAGGCATTGCCAGTTTTAAGTACTTTCTATACAATAACTTCATTTCGTCTTTGGAATAGCTCTAGAAGGTGAGAGCTATTACCACCATTTTACAGAAAACTGAAGCACAGAGAGGTTAAGTAACCTGGGCAAGATCACTGAGCTAAGAAGTAGCAAGATGGGAATTTTAACCTATATAGTCCTGCTCCTATATAATCTGGGTTCTTAACCACCCCATATATGTCTTCTTTCATTGTGGCTATAAATTTTGCTTTTACATACTTTAATATTATGTTTGTAAAATGTAAATGAAAATAATATATATTCAACATATATTTTAATAATATATTTTGGAATATTTGTGGTATAGAATTAGTTTCCAGAAATAGCACCCTAATTTATAATAATATGCCAGTGAGGGAATAAAAAAGAGGTCTCAACTTTCAACTCTCCTCCAGGAACCAATGAGGCCATAAATCAAGGGTTTCCTGTATTGTCCTGGGACTCACTGAATTAATCATGATGCCCTTCAGAGCGGAGCAAAAGATATAAAAAAGGATTCCACTCCGTCTCTTTTCTCTGGTGGTTCTGCAGGTTTTCAAGGCTGGCTCAGGCGTGCCACGGACTACATGGCACGATTTCAGCTTCTGGGATATTTCTCTGAGCTCATCCTGTTCCTCCTTTCAGTTTGTGGGATAATCCCAGAGAGCTAAAAACCATGGCAGAGTGGCTCCTGATCTATGGAATGCTGAGTGATGCCAAGCTGTCAGCTACTCTGTGTCAGTGCTATGGATGGCCCGCAGCCTAAGTAATGTCTCATTTATGTGCTACACAACAAAACCCCATGGTATTTCTACTGCTGAGAAAAAACAACCAGGTCAGATTAGGAAGGGGTGAAGGGCATGCAACAAAAGGAGTATGAGAGAGTTTTTGTTGTCTTTTGGGCTACCAGGGCCCCATACTTGTTATCCTTATGCCTGCAAAACTATAATTCATCTCCAAAAGCCTAGCAGGAATGGCTTACTTATATACTAGGAATCAAGTTTAAACTGATAAAAACTGAACTGTTATGAAAAAAGCACTTTTGCCCTGGCTGGTGTCACTCAGTTGGTTGGGTATCACTCTGCAAACTAAAAGGTCACAGGTTCTATTCCTGGTCAGGGCACATGCCTGGGTTGCGGATTTGGTCCACAGTTGAGGTGCGTGCAAGAGGCAACAGATATATGTTTCTCTCCCTCTCTTCCTTCCCCTCTTCTCCTCTTTCTAGAATCAATAAGAGAAAAATAAAAGAAAAAGCACTTTTGAATAATATAACATCTGACTAAAATTTGATGGCTTTGCTTATTACTCAGGTAGTAAACTAAAAGAACTCCAAAATCATGATCTGAGATCCTCTGAATGATTTATTGAATTTAGCCAGAGTAGTGAATACTTAAATAAAAATTTGAAATAAAGGTTAGAGATGATAGTAGTTATCTATTAGTTATCCATGTAAATTACATAAGCATTGCAAGGAACAGTACAAATTATACAATGGTATTATGAAACACATAAAATACTACTTAAGTGCCTGTGACTATGTGATGAGAACCTTTAGGAATTTGTCAGGAAAAATTTGTGGGTACCTGAATTTTAATAAATGAAACTAATCACTATAGTCATTAGAAAAGTTGCACAGTTAAAATTTTGATAATGTCAACTCTAAAACACTGGAGAGCAGAGTTTCCCAGAATAGTAACTGGGAAATATATCATGAAAATTCAATAGTTATAACTTGATATTTTGATACATAACTTACTCCAGAAACAAGTTATGGATTTAGGGTCTCTAAGAACACATTACTTTCAATAAAACAAAAAAATGTTTCAAATCTAGACAAATGTTGCTAGGCTTAGCTACTAGTTACACATTTTACAACAGATAAATTATGCGATGTAAAACACAACAATGAAGAAAACAAAGAATGTTATAAAGTTTCACAGGCTATGAAAGACAGATCACTGAAGACTGGGAATTAATCAATCAAAACATAGTTCCTCTTCCTCTAAGACCTCTGTGAGTATTGTGTTTATACCAGTTCGACTGGGAGCCATGACTGGATTTGCTGCGGGGTTTTTTTTTTGTTTTTTTTTTCAATGGCATACTCTTCTGGCTCTGGAGTTGAGCCATATTCTTAAAGTTCCCAATTTTTTCTGTCCAACAGAAAAGGTGAACAATTTGGCCACTGGAAAAACTTTGAACAACCAGAGTGATCCACAGATGAAACAACTAACTTGGGAAGTAAATTCTTTATTGTGGGTGTTCAAGGACAGGCTGATAAACAATTGCCAGGGGTGTCACTGAAGGGATTTTAAATGTTTACACGAGTTTTAAAAATTGGAATAAGCTTCAATGTCCAATAATATGGGACTGGTTAGATATATGTGGTATAGTTATCTCTCAAATAAAGATATAAATCTACTTTGGACAAAGATATCTATAATGTAAATGAAAACACAACGTTTCATAAGAATGTCATGATCATGCATTTTGTGGAGTCACGTGGGCATACACGCACAGAAAGATATACATACAACAGAATATTATCGGTCCTATAAAGCAAACACAAACACATAAACTAAATTTTAAATAAATTACTATTCTCTGACTAGGATTAGAAAATGATAAGGCCTAGTAACTGAAAAATAACATGTAAATAAAAGTATTACCTAGTGTCATATATTTTAATTAATTAGAGTTATTGTTTTGCAGAGGCCCTACTAGGTAAGCCATAGTGTGGTTACTTAATATAGCAATTTGTGGCCTTCCTCTGTCCTCTTTTGGCCTGTGGAGGCCTGCTGGGAACAGAGCTTCTACAACAACAAATATGTCAGGAAGGCTGTGCTCCAAGGCCATTTTTGCTGGCTATGAAGGGGTCTTTGGAAACAGAGGGAGCATATGGCTCTTCTTAAAACTGAAGGTGTTTATGCTCAAAATAAAACTGAATTCTGTCTAGGCAAGAGATGTGCTTATGTGTACAAAGCAAAGAATAACACTCCTGGTGGCAAACTGAACAAAACCAGAGTCACCTGGGGGAAGGTAACTCGTGCTCATGAAAACAGTGGCATGGTTCGTGCTAAATTCCAAAGCAACCTTCCTGCTAAGGCCACTGGACACAGAATCTGTGTAATGCTGTACCCTTCCAGGATTTACTTAATGAAATGTAAATAAATAAAAGTAGATTTGTCAAATGGAAAAAAAAAGGAATTTGTGAAGACACACGGGGAATAGCATACTGGTTCTAGCGTTAAAAACTTTAGTTTTGAAACACTTTTCCCCTTCTTTTTAAAAATAAACTTTAAAAAAAATTAGGTAAAAACAAGAATCTCATACTGATGAAACACATGTATGGATGGATTGGAGAATAAGCATTAAGAATTAGCAGAAGAGATTATGCTCAAAGAATTGACTTAATCAGTATGTAGATATCAAGACTTCATTTATTCAACAAATATTTATTATACACCTACTGTGTGCCAGGTACTTTCCTAGACACTGAAACTTGAAGCTTATATTCTAGTGGTAGCAGAGAAAAACAGTAACAAATCAATAAGAAAAATGTCTGTTAAGTGCTATGCCATAACTGTAAAAAGGGTGATGTGACAGTGATTGTGCGAATGCCTTATATCAAGTATTCAGGGAAGGCTTTTCTGAGCAGATAACATTTAAGCTGAGATATGAACAAGAAGCTAGTCATTCAAAAATTAGGGGAGAGAGTATTCTGAGTAGAGGATATAAGGTGAGAACGAGTGGGTAATGTCTCTGGAACTAAAAGAAGGTTGAGCGAAGCTGTAACGGCAGTGGGAGAGAGGAACGTGGTTGGAGATGAAGTTTAGAATGCTGGCCAGAGACTAGATTAGGTGAGGTTTTGAAGCTAAGACAAGGGTTTAGATTTTATCCTAAATGCCATGGGAAGCCATTTCTCTAAATAACTAGAAGAATGACGAAATGATTACCTCAGCTGCTATGTTGATAATAAAACAGGAAAAAGAATCAAAGTAGGTAGGTAATCAAATTAGGAGGTTATTGTCATTCTGCAGGGCTGGGGATATAGTTTTGGGAATCACTGGCATTTGGAGAGTACTTGGAGTCAACGGTTACTGAGAGGAATATGTTAGGAACTCACGACAGAGCCCTGGGGCACTCCAACAAGAAGCAGTCTCATAGATGATGAACCACTAGAAGGAGCTATTAAGCACGGTATCTTGAAATACACAAGAAAAAAAATGTTTTAAGGAGGGCGTGGTTACTGGTATGAAATACTGGTGATGTTTAGTAAAACGTACAGTAGCCACTGGATTTGACAATAACGAAGTCATTGGTGACCTTGACAATCGTGATCTCATGAGATGGTGATGATGGAGATTGGACAGATGTCAATTATTGTCAATTATAGTGAATTGTCAATTATTCTGAAGGGTATAGATGGTAAATACAAAGGCCTACTTTTCCTAGTCCTCTCTTAGCACAATGGTCATTCATGGATCACAATAGCTCTTTCTATAAAAGCAAGGTAAGTGCTAAATATGCAATATCATCACTCATACACAATTGTCTCCAAACTCCAAAACAGAAGAAAACAAGTTCCCTTTCGAGTCTATGGGATAGGAGCAGGAGATTCTCCCTCTTTATGACCCTGAAGGTAGTCACTAAATCTTACTAATGTGTCATTTTAAATTTGTCTTGGAATTAAATACTTCCTTTTTAGTCCTGGCTGGTGTGGCTTAGTGGATTGAACACCAGCTTGCAAACAAAAAGGTCAGGGCACATGCCTGGGTTGCAGGCCAGGTCCCCAGCTGGGGGCGTGCAAGGGGCAACCGATCAACACTATTTATCTCCCTCTCTTTCTCCCTCCCTTCCAGTCTCTCTAAAAAGAAATAAAATCTTTAAACGCTTCCTTTTTAACCTCAAGATAATTACCTAGTTATGTGCTTATTACTTCACACTTGATTGACAGTCTCCTAGCTATTAAATCCAATGTAATAAACTCTTAAGCCTAACATTAGGGCCATGGACACTACAGAGCATTACTGCCAGATTCTGACGTGAACACTGCCTCTTGAATTATATAGAGGTGACATGCTTAAGACTCAACCTTCCAAATCTCAACTGTCTCTCCCTTTACTTCTTCATCCCATCTTTTACTGCTTCCCTACATGGTCTCTCTGTTTCAGTTAAACTGTTCTGTATACCATGGTCTACCTCTTTTCCACTTGGTGCCATTGCTTGTTCTTTTCAGCTATTAAACATGGCTTCCTCCTCTTCTTTTCACCAATCCTGTGATTTCTGAAGAGTTTTCTGGACTCCCTATTTTTTTTTTTCACAAAATAATTTTTTCCTAACTCATTACTACACTGATCTTTCACTTACTTTGCACTCTTCCCCAAAACTTATGTAAGCCATCTAGGCTATGAACAGTTACTTCTTGGAGCTGGCATACAATCTTAAGGTCATGAATTTCACCTCCACATGGGTAAGTTTTACTCTGTTCCATGGACAGAGTGTACTGCTAACTTCAGCCAACCTTCTCCCAAACTTGGGGCACTGATCACAAATGTGAACATGAAAAAGGAAAGGACAGATCAGTGTAAATTAATCATCACACTTCAGATAAAACTCAGCATGCTTACCAGCTCCCATCCATTTCTTTATGACAGTATTCTTTTTTTTTTTAAAGATTTTATTTATTTATTTATTTATTTATTTATTTTAGAGAGAGGGGAAGGGAAGGAGACAGAGAGAGAGAGAAACAGCAATGTATGGTTGCCTCTCGCATGGCCCTCATGGGGACCTGGCCTGCAACCCAGGCATGTGCCCTGATGGGGAATCGAACCGGGACCCTCTGGTTCCCAGCCCGCGCTCAATCCACTGAGCTACGCCAGCCTGGGCTATGACAGTATTCTTAACATTTATGGATGTATATGGGTTAAATTCTACATACATTGAAATATTTTTGGTTTCTAATCTACATGTTCCCATCTCAAAGGTATATGTAGCGTGTTTCTGTTTTGACTGAGAAAAGAATCCTAGAAATCATGTAACCTAAATCTACCTTAATCCTAGATGAAGAAAACAAGACAGAAAGACATCAGCTTTCTTGTTCAAAGCTGTATATTGCAAATTAGAATCCAGGTTTTTCCACTTCTAGTGCAACTTCATTTATATACCATGAGAAGTCTTTAAGCAGAGAATAAAAGCCAAAGCTGACTTTAGTGACATGTGTCAAAAATAGTGCCTATTGCTGTAAACAAAAGAGCAATTGATATGTGCACTATTATTTTATAAATATTAGTCTCACATAAATCTCTTCACGTACAGAATATTATCTTCAAATACAAAAAGTTAATGTTTGTTAAGCAACAACAAAACAAAGTGAATTTTTTATACTCCTCAGCATGCTTATAAAAAAGGCAAGTGACCAGTACACAGACTTATTAGAGACTGTTTTTTCTTTCTTTCTTTTTTTAGAGAGGGTGAGGGGGAGACAGAGAGAGATAGAAACACAGATTTGTTGTTCCACTTATCTATGCATTCATTGGTTGCTTCTTGTATGTGCCCTGACTTGGGATTGAACCTGCAACCTTGGTGTATTGTGATGATGCTCTAACCAACTGAACTACCCAGCCAAAGCTCAGACTGACTTTTAAAAGCAACTTTCTGGACACGCATGTGGTTTGTTTGGAGTCAACCAAATATTTCTGCTGTACATTTACATTACACAGTAACCACCAAAGTTAAAAGCATGATTTAAATCATTATAATATTCTGAGGTGCTGCCTGAAAAACTAAGTCATATGCATGTTTTTATAATAATTTGGCTCTTGAAAACTGGCTCTAAATTTTAATTGTTATGTAATCCAAACATTCAATTTAAATAAAGATGATCACCATCATTTTGAGTTGTGAAGTGCTTTATCAAGTCCTTCCTCATTTTAATTCTCATGGTGTAGCACAGAGTAACAGTTAAGAGCATGAACTCTGAGCTCATGCAGCCAGTTCCACTACTTGCTTAGTTGTTTGTCTTTGTACAAATTACACAACCTTTCTCTGCCTCAGTTTTTTAATCTATTAAATGGGGATAATAACAGTATCAACCTTCAGAGGGTACTTACAAGGACTGAGTTATTATTTGTAAAATTTTTAGAATACTGCCCGGCACCTAGTGAGCACCATATAAGTGTTTGTTAAATTTAAAATAAAAATAAATGCAACAATGTTGAGTCTTTCTCTCATTTTACAGATGAGAAAACTAAAATAAAAAACAAACTTGTAAAATCATTTGCACAAGGTCACACAGATTGTCAGTAAGTGGGAAATCATCTCTAAGGAATAGTTCTTAATTCGCAGTTACAGAAGCTCATACTTGTTTTTCATTTTACCCTACCAACTCAGGGCATAGATTCTAGAAAGCTCCTCAGACAGACATATCTTCAAGGATTCCTGGTATTAAAAAAATTTAAACAGCTATTCTTTTCTTTTTTTATGTCTTTCCAGTTTAAAGCTCTCTCAGTTTAGATAGTATAGAAAAGGCCTAGATCACATGGTCCCAGAAACAGAGGATATCTCACTCAGAAACATTATCCTCCGAATGCTTGGAAAAACTGTACAATTACATCTGCTTATAAATAAAGCATTTCAATGCTCTGTTTTGTGCACTAAAACACTTAGAATTAATTAAAACCAAGCTTGGTCTCTTTATCATCAAATAAAATTAAACAGCTTTTGTCAGCAAAAAGACAGGAGTATACTTTTTTTTTAAATGTCCGAGACTTGGCTTTTGCATAAGATCCAGAAAGTAAAGAACTCAAAGGAACACATCCTTTTATTAATATATAGAGAGGAAATTAGACTTCGGAGAGAGGTAAAGTGACTGTTCAGACACAGCAACATAATGATAATGGGAAGCCTTAAAGCAAGATCTCCTGTACATGTAAACTGTTGGAAATTTGAGGACTTATTTCCAAATCTCATTAAGTATGCCTAAATTCTCCCGCCCTGCTAGTGCAATTCCAATTCTGACTCAGGGAAAAATAATGGATGGAAAATCAGACGTAGGTAGTTGTTGACTTAGTATTCAGATCATTCTTGTTGCTCATTGTATATCAGTTAACCAGCCTCTGAACATCAATTCTGGTTGTAGTGTAAAATATCTTGTTGTCTAATTCACAATCCCTGTGAATTCTAACTGGACTTCTGGTTTACATGGCTACTTATTTGCATTCTTGCCAGAATGCTCTTTGTCCCTCTGTCCATACAGCCACTCTGGACCTTATTTTTTTTTTTTTTTTTGCCACTGAGACATAGGTGCTTACCTTCCCCAGGAATGTTTCCTCAATATCTATTATATCTGAGATATCTATAGATTCCCATATGCCATAGACACCCAAACTAAACCTGACACTTTGAAAGTTACAAAAGAAGAATTGAGGATAAATTAGAAAACACCAAAGAGGGAAAAGAAGCAGGAAGAAGAGTTGTTAAAAGGAGTTAAAGAGTACATTGTTAGCCCTGGCTGGTGTAGCTCAGTGGATTGAGCGCGGGCTAGGAACCAAAGGGTCCCGGTTCGATTCCTAGTCAGGGCACATGCCTGGGTTGCAGGCCAGGTCCCCAATGAGGGCCATGTGAGGAGCAACCATACATTGCTGTTTCTCTCCCTCTCTGTCTCCCTCCCTTCCCCTCTCTCTAATAATAAATAAAATCTTAAAAAAAAAAAAAGAGTACATTGTTGCAAGCTGCATATTTTCCAATGGAAAAGTTGAAAATCTTCTAACTTCTGTTTAGTTCCTGATTTTGGTTAAATTTCAAGTCTGATGGGAAGCAGAGGCAAAGAGAACCCCTCTCATAAACTTCATGTGTTCCCACTCCAATTATCACACAACTGTAATTTACACACTCTGTCTCTAATTGGACTCTATAAACTCTAGGCGTACAGGAGACAGGTCCAACATATTCATCATTCCATTTCCCAGTGCCTAGGACAGTGCCTGTCATACAGAAGAGCTCAGTGAATAAAACAAAATGAATGGGTGCTTACCTGTAGTTATACAGCTAATGAAAAGACTTTAGCACTTGTAGATTTACTTAAGCTCTATATGTAAGTATGACCAACTCTGAAGAGTATAGATACTATATTAGCCCTACACAAATGGCAGGTTGAAAGTGGTTAGGATATCAGGCAATATACAAGAAGTCCTTTTAATTCCATTTTACTATATCTTTAAAAAACAACTTAACTTATTCACACCGACACTTTTTTAAAAGATTTTATTTATTTAATTTCAGAGAAAGGGAGGGGAAAAAAAAAGGGAGAGAAACACCAACCTGTAGTTGCCTGTCATACACCTACTACCTGGGACATGGCCCACGACCCAGGCGTGTGACTTGACTGGGAATTGAACAGGCGACCTTTTGGTTCACAAGCCAGCACTCAGTCCACTGAGCCATACCAGCCAGGGCAAAATTTATTTCCTTAATTCCAACTTGAAAGCCAGTTTTGCCATCTAATAGTGTCTTCTCTAAAATGCTGAAAGCAGGTAATTTTGAGGGACAATTCTTATAAATTTCATCACACTAAAATCTCACAGAAATCAAAGGAAAAGCTTTGGCTAGTTCCCCAATCACTAATTCTCTGCTATTAATAATTAGCACAACTAGTACAACCAATGGAAATGAATGAAAGAAAGGCAGGCTTAGTGATCGGACATGTAAGAATTAGGAATTTAAATGATTTTCAATCTCTAAAATGTTTCTTAAAGTTTTCTAGTGCTGCTTATGTTTGTAGACACTCTGACTATAAACTAGAACTAGTGTTTTGGGAATTTTACATACAGAGTGAGGCAAAAGTAGGTTTATAGTTGTGAGTACACAAAACACAGAATTTATTCTTGTCTTATTATTTGTTACTGTATTATTTTCCATACAAACAGCTGTAAACTTACTTTTGCTCCAGCCTGTATATACAAAAATTTAAGACTGTGAGCAAAATCAGTAAGATGTTCAGGCAATCACTCTTACATACTTTAAGATTAGTAGTGTTTTATAAAGCACTTTGAATTTGAAGCAGAGGGTCTAAACGATGTGAAAAGCCATGCATTTCTAGTGAGACTGAAGGAGAACCTGAGGGGCTCTGGAGGCCGGGAAGGCGCTCCTCTGACAAGAGCTTCAGCAGCCCTGCATGCTCAGCACTCGGGCCGCCCTGAGCTCCTGTGTTCTCGAAGTCACTCACAGCCATGCAGTAGCATAAGCACCATTCCTTTCTCTACCTTCACAAACACTGCACAAAACAAAACAGCAATTACCAACCAGTTAATCTGTTTACCATCACTATTGACTGCAATAAAAAATACAATGCTATATGTCGTTTTTACAACACTATTATAGATTATAGCAAAACTTTTATTTAAGAAAATTTTAAACATGATTTTTTAAAAGATTTTATGTATTTATTTTTAGACAGTGGGGAATGGTGGGAAGAAGAGAGGGAGAAAAACATCAATGTGTGGTTGCCTCTCATACACCCCCTACTGTGGACCTGGCCCGCAACCCACGCATATGTCCTGGATGGGAACTGAACCAGTGACCCTTTGGTTTGCACACCGACACTCAATCCACTGAGCCACACCTGTCAGGGCTATAGCAAAACTTTTAAAAAGGCATATATTTTGTCATTTAAACTGCTTGGGTGATTATATTATAAATATATTATAAATGATTAGTATTTACATACCTGCCATTAAAATAATTTTAACTAAAAATGCTACAAAGGCATAATATAACAGGAACAACTCACGGTAGTAAAATAATTGGTAAGTTCGTTAAAAAATTTCAACTTAATTTATTTGAATCTAATTAATTTATTGTTTGATTCTTCTCCCAATTGTTAATATATTTTCTAGGTGACAAGAAAGTAAAAAGAGTCTGTCAGACTGTGCAGCCCAGGTTGGCCTCTCGGCCACATGGACATTACACAAGTCCCTGTCATCTTCCCCAGAGAGATCTGCATGTTATGACTCCTTTTTGATATCAACCCTGAAGATCTAATGCAATCACAACTGGGTTTCTTTCCTGTGTTTGTATTTAAAAGTATTAAAATCCCTTTGAATCATTAAAAAAAAGTTTCTCAGAGGCTAAGGAAGGTAAAACTTTTCTTCATACAATTCTGAAGAGTGACTCTCTCCCCCAGAGGACTGTAACTGGCTGCCATAACAGACATCTCCTTTTCCTTCCAATCCCGATGCCCTTAACACAAAGCCTCTAATTTACATGCGCAGTCCACATTCTCTCCGAGCTCCTTACCAACTCAACCATAGTCATTTGTATGGAAGTAAGGGTAATTTTTAAGAAAACAATGAGTAAAGAATAAAAGGATAAATGACTAAGAATAAGAATCAAAATAAGGGGAGGAAAGAGGCAGGGAGAAATAAAATGAATGAGGAGAAAAAACAAGAGGAAAATAAGAAGGGGAAAATATAAAAGGAAAGAAAGAAAACAGTAGAGCTAGAGGAAGCTGAACAGATGAGGGGAGAAAAACTTTTAAGAAAAGCCATTACTGTATTTTCTAAAGGTTTCTCAGACTCTTTGTGTAAACTTCCATCTTTCAAACATCCCAAAGTAGGTCTCCCTGTCTTCTCAAACATGTTCTTCTACTAGCATCCCTATAAAAGGAGCTCCAAACTTCTAAAAGGATTATGTTCTAAAACTTTGTTTTCCAAGTTGGTTATTGAGTGTTCAGACATTTGTCTTATTTAAATGGTAGGCTCTACGAAGTTCCTGTGGACTAAGAAAGTGAACTGCTACACCAAAGGCACCATTGAGACTGAAAAAAAAGAAAGAAAGAAAGCCAAACAGGGAGAAAATATTTGCAATCTAAATAACAAACAAAAGATGACTATCCAGAATATTTCACCTAAGTATCCTGAAAGGCTAATGAACATAACATGCTAAACTTCCTTAATCATTACAAAATACAAAGTAAAGCCACGATGACATACCATTTCACGATTATCAGATTTGGGGGGAAAAATTAGCCTGACCAATAAGTATTGGTAAATGTGTAAGACAAAAGAAGTACTTACACACTGCTAGTAAAATATACATTGGTACAACCACTCTGAAAAATAATCTGGTGCCCTGGCTGGTGTGGCTGAGTGGACTGAGCACCAGCCTGTAAACCCAAGGGTCACCAGTTCGGTTCCCAGTTGGGGCGCATGCCAGGGGGAACCAAGTGATGTTTCAGGCAAGGTACCCGGTTGAGGGCATGCGAGAGGCAACCAACTGATGTTTCTCTGCCTTTCTTTCTCCCTCCCTTCCCTTCTCTCTGAAAATAAATAAAATATATACTAAAAAAAAAAATCTGGCATCATCTAGCAAAGAACTGTATAACCTGCAACTCAATAATCACTCCAATAGGTAAATAATCCAGAGAAAATTTTGTGCATGTGTGCTAGGAGACCAATATAAAAATATTCAAGGAAGCATTGTCTGTAACAACAATAAGAATCCTGGAAACAATAACAAATGTCTATCATCTCTAGAATGGATAAACTGTAGTATATTTATAAAGTGGGATACAACACAACACTGGACAGAAATACAAAAATAAGTGATAGCCGCACGACCATAACTAGGATGATTCTACTGGTATTAAAGTTAAAAAACAAGCAAAACTAAACATACTTGATGGCTACACACATATGTGGTAGAAGTATAAAAAAGGATGAGGAATAATTAAAACAGTGGCTATTTCAAGTGTGATTGATGGGGCTGGGAGTCAGCAAACAAGGGACTAATAATGTTCTTGGGTAGCAGCTGCATGAGAGATTGTTTTATTATTACTCTCTAAATTGTCTTTAATGCACATATTCTTTGCATCTACAATGTGCTCCATAATTTTAAAAAATGACATTACATTGTCTTACATATCTGACAAAAATAAACTTTTACAAATTTCAGTACACACACGCAAAACCGACATCTTAGAATTCACTAACGTAAGATAGTAGTATCTGATGAAAAATAAGCACTGTGGAGGATTTGGGAGGTCTAGTCTGCCACTATTTTAACCTCTTTTTGTTCCAGGTTTTTTTGACTCTTGTCAGACTACACCACTTCTAAAAAACCTCTGACAGCTTTCAGATTCTAGGATTTGATGTAAATATTAAGGTGAAAAATTGAAGTATAAAATAAAGAGGTTAAAAAGACAATACTCAATTTATAGTATTGTTTAACTTCCTACAGGATACAAAGCTGATAATGCAAATAAGACAAAAATCTATGCCTAATTTGCCTCATACAATGCTTCTAGAATGAATTTTACTTTGTTCATGTAAGAATAAGGCTTTCAAGCAAGACATTTTGAATTGAACATCCAAACTGAAAGCTACTATTAGTGAAAAGTTCGATTTCCTTGTTACAAACAACTAAGATGTTCTAAAACACAATACTGACCCAAGTAACTGGCATGGCTCAAAATGTTTTCTTTTGAAACTGAATAGGCAGTCCTTTGTTTTTATATTAGTATAACTATACAACCGACGTGTTCTACAAAAGGGCTTGCGACTGTTCCTCGCTTCCCTAGGGTGTTGTGGTTGCATCTTGTGATGCAGTCTGTTAGAAGCTGTGGATGCTTCCATCTGAGGAAGAACTTTAACCACTTCTATTAGCCAAATCAATTCTCCTTACAAACTATATTATTTAGTTATTTATAGGGCTACTACCTGTCTGCCCCATGTAAACTACAAAAGGTCAGGGATTTTGGTCAGTTTTATTGACTGGAGGAGCTAGTAAATACCCAGGAACTATGACTGGTACATGATAGCACTCAAAATTATTTGTGGACAAAGTGATTTATTCCTACACTGTGAGGGAGCTAATTACATAAATCAATAATACACCCAGCCAAGAATTGTGTTAGCATTTCCTAAATAACTTTCCCTTCACTATAAGATACTGTAAATGAAAAAAAATATAATATTCTATATTAAAAAAAATGGTAAAGTAGCTATATATCCATTGATTTAAAACATTTCAAAATAGAAAAGACCAATTCAATCTGAATTTTAGTTCACGATAATATTGAAAAGGTATAGTGCTTCAATTTAATGAGCATAAATATTGACTGTAGCTTAAGCAAGGAGCTTCCTTAATTATTTTTCTGGTATTTAAGAGATGATTTATTGTTTGATAACCATATTGCTTACAATAATTTCTTCTGTTAGTTTTAGGTAAATGATCTTAATATTACTAAAGGTTAAAAGGTTAAAATGCCAAATTATAACTCATTTAAACCTGAAATTTTGAAATTTGATACCCTTCTAATAACTGTGCCAGTTCTATAATTTGGTCTGAGATAAAAAATAGGCTTTATGATCAAGTAGATGTAAATTCAAATACTGAGTGACTCCAGTCAATGAGGCAAGTTAAAATATTAATTCTTACCTTTGAGAAATTTCTAAGAAAAAAAGACTTTATCCTTTGATTTTTGGCATATCTTGCTAGGAATTATCAGATTAGATTTCAATTAGTTTTTAACCTGAAATTGTAAACCAGTGTGGTCAACAAGTATTTAAAAACCTCCTTCCAGTTAGAAGACATTCTTGGTGAAGTTTTCATACAAAGGACCAGAATATTATAATTTAAGAAATTAAGACTCATAAATGGAGAACAGGATGACAGCTTGTGCGGTGGGGAGGTTAGCGGGTGGAGGGATTGAGCAAAAAGGAAAAAGGACTCATGGACACGGACAACAGTGTGGTGACTGCTGGGGGAGAGTGGGTGTAAGGGGACTACATGGTAATGGGGAAAAATACAATAAAGGTAGAAAAAGAAATGATTGATTTCATGGGGTATTTCTGTTAGGTAGAGTAGTTAGTAAACTAAGGCAGGGAAGAGGAGGGAGACAAGTCTCACCCATTGATTCAGCAGTCCTGAGCCCGGTGGGGTAAGATTGCTGGGCTTTCCAAACATCACAAGCAAGGACAGTGCAGGAGGAGGGGAGTCCTTGAGACTCTGTGCTGGGAAAGGGAGCCTCTGTAGCGACTTCACAAGACAAAGAGCCTTTACTAACTGGGAAAGAATGCCTTTGTAGCTGTACATTATTCCCAAGGTTTAGAAGGGGGAAAGAAGGAGGAACCTAAGAGCTGATTAAAATATATAACCCCTGAACCCCAATAGTCTACATACTCAGATTAGCCGAGTTCCCACTTGTAGCCTTGGCTCAAGTGCATAGAACAAACTTACTAACAACTTTATTTCCTCAATATGTGAGGCATTTAGACTAGCTGGGGACCTGCCTGAGTTTTGTGCTCATGTGTTTCATAAATAAACTTGTTATCTCACTTCCACTATATGTGTTGTCTCTCACTCGAATTCGTCTCTTGCGAGTAAGACAAGAAGTGAGAGAGGCAGTCCCCTGACTTGGGTCTCCCCAATAACATTTCCTTCATAATGTATTTGATTCAAGGAATAAATGCCATCAAGCATAGAATCTTCCCATCTTCCGAAATGAAATTATACTCTACATACCTGATAGCCAAAAGTAAAAATTAAAATTCATGTATACAGATTTGAAAATAAAAGACCTTTAATACCTATTTTGTAACTACAATAAAACACTCACTGTAGAATTCAATTTTGCTGTTTTCACAAAAACAGCAGTAGCACCCAGTAAATGCAATCCTGGGCAAGTTCAGGCATGTTACTTAAATTTCTCATTTATAAAATGGTAAAAATAAGTGTTAGGGGAGAACGGAACTTTTTCCCTTTACTTAGGTTGGGCTTTTATACACAGGGAGAGCAGGAATTTACCATAAGCCTTATTGCCCCACCAGGGCATAAGTGTATATTTAAGGGAAAGCAGCTGATTTCTATATTCACTGATTTTATGAGTTTTTCCACAAGGCTGGCTGGTTTGATTTTGGAAGTCAGTGGTCTGGACAGAATAACAAGCACCAGCCCTAGCTGATGTGGCTCAGTGGACTGAGTGCTGGCCCATGAACCTAAAGGTTGCTGGTTTGATTTCCAGTCAGGGCACATGCCTGGGGTTGTGGGCCAGATCCCCAGTAGGGGGCGTGTGAGAGGCAATCACACATTGATGTTTCTCTCCCTCTCTGTCCTCCCTTTCCCTTTCTCTAAAAATAAATAAATAAAATCTTAAAAAAAAAAAAAAGAATAACAAGGATCTGATTTACCCACATAGCTTAAACCTCACAAAATACAAACAAGTGATTTCAGATATTGGACAAAAGGAAAATAATACCATTTAGAAATCTGGAGCTACACAAAGAGCACTGGAAATCATAAACATGTAGGCAAATATAAAATAAACTATCCTTGTTTTTTAAATCACTCTTAAATAGAATTGACTATTTAAAGGACAAATAATAGCAATGTACCGTGTGACTTATAGCTGTAGATGTAAAATGCATGATAACAATAGCATAAAGGTCAAGAGGATAAAATGAAAGTATATCATTGTAAGGTTTTTACACCTTTCCACAAAGTGGTGTAATATGCTTGAAGGTATACCTGTCACAAGTTAAGGATGATTATCATGTCCCTTAAAGTAACTAGTAAAAAAACGAAAGCCCCCACACAAACCTAATCATAATAAGTTAACACTTGTGAGATAAAAATGAAATTAAAAAAAATTCAATCCAAAATAGAACTAAAAAAGGAAAAAGGACCAGTTGGGACAAACAGAAAGCAAATAATAAGGTGGTAGATTTAATTCCATTCATATCAATAATAACCTTCAATGTGAATGGTCTAAGTAAAAGCAGAGATTATCAAAATAGATTAAAAAGCAAGACACAACTATATTACCACCTATATGAAGCCCACTTTAAATATAGACACAAAGAGGCTGAAAGCTAAAGATTGGAAAGATATACCATGCTAACATTAATCAAAAGAAAGCTGGAGTAGCTGTGTTAGTATCAGATGAAATAGATTCCAGACAAGAGCAAATGACATTGACAATAGCTATTTCATAATGATAATGAGGCCAATCCATCCAGAGAGCTTAACAGCCCTAAACATTTGTGTACCTAATAAAATAGCTTCAGAACATGTAAAGTAAAAACTGATAGAACTATAAGGAGAAACAGAATCAAATGTTTCTCCTTATAAAAATCCATAATTTTATTGGAGATTTCAACACTCCCCTTTTCAATAATCAATAGAACAAGTAACAGAAAATCAGTAAGAATATAACATTTGAACAGTACCATTAACATGACCTAATTGGCATTTATACTTCACTCACCAAAAGCAAAATACACACAACACATTTACCAAGATACTCCATATTCTGGGCCATAAAACAGGTCTCAATAAATTTAAAAGGATTTAAATTATCCTAAGTGTGTTCTCCAACCACAGTGGAATTAAATTAGAAGTCAGTGAGAGAAAGACATCTGGAAAATGTCTAAATATTTGGAAACTAAATGACTGGTGTGATTTTAATAGTCATTGGACCATCCCTTTACTCTGAATGAGGTTACCAAGTGCTATGGACTGAATCATGTACCTAAAATTCATGTTGAAACCCCAACCCCCAAGGGCTTTTAGGGGGCAATCTGGGTCAAATAAGGTCATAGGGTGGGGTCCTAAATCTATAGAATTGGTCACTTTACAGGAAGAGAAAGAGATCCCTCTCCCTCTTTCTCTAGGCATATAACACTCAGGAAAGACCATGTGAGCACACACCAAGAAGGCAACTGTCTGCAAGCCAAGAAGAGAATCCCTACCAGAAACCAAACTGGCTGGCATCCTATTCTTGAACTTCCTAGCCTCAATAAGTGTAATAAAATGAATTTCTGTTTATTAAGCCACTCAGTCTACGGTATTTTGTTATGGCAACACCAAAGCTAAAAGACAGAAATTTGGCTCCATATTTCCTGTCCCTTCCTGAAACTCAGAGGAGGCAGTCTTGTACTTAGCTCCAAATTTCTAGATAAGGCATGCTGCAGCTTGTGCCTAGAGACTACATGTTCTCAATCAATAAAATGAGTGAAAATACCAGGCATAAATGGGTTTCTAGAAGCCTTGCACTTGGGGGATTATAGGGTGCATGCCCAGTTTAAAAAAGTGATCATATCTTTCTTATTCTACTATCAATCCTGTGTGTACATAATTCCAGTCGGAACCTCAGAGGGAGAAATGGTGACTGGTACCATAAATCCCTAGCAATTATAATGACTATCCAACCGCCCTGCATAATTGTTGTGATGATCAGAAGTGAGGTATGTCAAACACTGAATCATTAAATTAGTCTTAACCAAAAGGGAAAAAAAAGAAAGTGTTTGTTCTGTGTCATAGCTCCTTAATAAAGTCAAGGTTGGGGTAAGGGGAGAAAATTAGAGAAAGAGTGAGGAATAATGGGAAAAGAAAAACAAAATAATAAGTACATGCAGAATTCACTCAGTCTAACATTATAACCTACTTCCCCTTACTACCCATGCTCCTCCAACTCCAAATTTGCTCTTCCTCTTGATTTCCCTATACAGTCTAACACACCCATGCTCAACTTCCCAAGACAAAAACTTGTATTGAGTCCTAGAAGTTGTACCTCCTAAGTAGATCTCTCCGCTTTTGTCCTCGTTCTGTAACTTGCACCAATATACTAAGGTCATCTCTCACATGGATAATTAAAATAGCTACCTTTGTGATTGTTCTCTGTGTATCTAGTCTCTTATCCTTCCCACGCATTCCTAGAACCTTCACTAGAATTCTGTTTGAGATGTGATTATTTTGTATTAAATTTCCATAATGGTTCCCACTGTTCACAATTTAAAGCCCAAACTTTTACTTTAAAAATTTTTTTAAAAAATCCTCACTTGAGGATATGTTTGTTTAGAGAGAGAGGAAAACAGAGAGAGATACAAAAGAGAAATATCGATCAGTTGCCTCCTGTATGTGCCTGGACCGGGGATCACATCTGCAATGTAGGTATGTGACCTGACCAGGGACTGAACCCTCAGCCTTCTGGTATACAGGATGATACTCCAAACATTTGAGTCACCAGGCCAGGGACCAAACTTTTACTTTTTAAGTAACCAGTTTAAAAATCACTTAATAGAGGCATAAATGAAACTTCTTTTACTCGTTCAGGCAGATATTTCTTATTATACTATTGGTATTAAAGCTACAAACCAGTGAGCTCCTTGAAGACAGAGGCTAGCTTATTACTTCCTGTATGTTACATATTAGGATTTTCCATATAAACAAACATGTCATTGCAAATAATTTTACTCCTTTCTTTCCAGTTTTTATACTTATTTTTTCTTTTACGTACCTTACTGCAATGAGTAGGTACACAATGTAGTACAGAAGTGGTTAGACTAAATGCCTTCTTTATGAACTTAGCAAGAAAGTCTTCAATATTTTACCACTAAGTATGGGTTGACCAAAAAATTAGTTTGTTTTCTTCTGAAAGATGGCTCTAGTAGTGCTTAGCTATCTTTAACTTCATTCGGAACAATTTTGTTATATTGTATTGAGATAGTTGTCATATCAGCCTTTTTTTTAAAACTTATCAAAATTGGTGAATTTTTGTGTAGCCATTTTAATATTGAAGATGGAAGAAGATATGCAACATTTTTGGCATGTTATGCTTTCTTATTCCAAGAAAGATAAAAATGCAACTGAAATGCAAAAAAAGATTTGTGCAGTCTATGGAGAAGGTGCTGTGACTGATCAAACATGTCAAGCGTGGTTTGTGAAGTTTCATGCTGAAGATTTCCTGCTAGACATGCTCCACATTTGGGTAGACCAGTTGAAGTTGATAGAGATCAAATGGAGACATTAATTGAGATCAAGATTATATTGCAAGGGAGAGAGCCAACATACTCAAAACATCCAAATCAACAAGGTTATTGGTGGCAATGAAAAATGTGTCTTTGATAGGTAAACAATGCTCACCTCCTGCATAACCACATCAAAATTACAACGAAGCTATAGAACAACCATCACTCAGAACCATCAGAAATCAAGTTGAATGGAAATCTGACAACTAAAGAATTGAAGAAACCACATCCATCCAGACTGGTAGTAGGGGCTCAGTTGAGGAACAGGCTGATCCCACATCCACATATGGTATATAAAAATTTGGGAGGGGTATTGTGGGAGCAAGGAGTCCCAGACCCACTTCAGGCCCCCCAGCACAGGGTTCCAGTGCCAGGAAGGTAAGTCCCTATATCTTCTGGCTTCAAAAAACAATGGGGACTGAGTTAGTAGAAGGAACTGCTAGAGTTCCAAGCCATTTCTCTTAAAGAACCTACACATGGACTTACTCAGACTCACTCCCACTGAACTCCCAACACCGGGGTAGTAGCTTGAAATGTGCTAGTGACATACAAGGAGGAACTGAAGTGTCTGGCATCAAGGTGAGAGCTGGGGGACAACTTTCTCCCACACAGAAAGGCAGGCAGAGGCCACTGTCCCTTTTCTGAACCCTCCCCCAACAGAGTAACACAGCTGCCAGGCTGGTGCCATATCTGAGACTCCATCAACCTGGATAGCAAGGTTGGCCCTGCCTGGAGATCCCTGAGACTCCTTCCCACCCAAATAACAGGCTCATCTAAGCTGTAAATAGGATTTTTCTATATGAATGGCTGGTCTTGACCCATACTTCACAACTTCTTAAATCTTCTCAAACAGGCACCAGCTGGTCTCAGTGAGCCCCTAGCCCCAGTACTTCTAGCTAAGTAGCCCTAGATCGGACACTGTCAGCAGCCAGCACAGATTTACAACTTGGCTTTGCCTTGGAATCTCCAAGCTCACCACAAATAGCGGCCAACTCAGATTGCTTTATAGCCCAGGCAGGGTGGCTCCAGGTAGAACACAGGTCGGGGCTGACTTTGGCCTACACCACCTGGGAAACTCAAGAGCCTGCAATCCAGTGGACAGCTACAGACCATGTAAGAGTACCACCACCCTGCTCCTGCACTGCTGATCTTTCACAGAGGATGGAGGTAGGTGGTCTGTGGTCACAACCAGTCTTCGCAGCTGACTTGCCTGGGTAAATACCTCCCATTGTCCTTCCAACAGCAATCAAGGCTCAGCTACAAGAGGAGGGTGTACTCAGCCCAAACAAAGGACACACTGTGAATGAACACCCAGCTTAGGTAATAAAGGGAGGCTGTGCCACTGGACCCTATAGGGCACCTACTACATTAGGTCACACTACCAAGACAGGGAATCACAGCAGCTCTACCTAATACATAGAAGCATACACAGGGAGGCTGCCAAAATGAGTAGACAAAGACACATGGCCCAATTGAAAGAAGAGATCAAAACCTCAGAAAAAGAACTAAACAAAATGGAGATAAGCAATCTATTGGACATAGAGTTCAAAACACTGGTTATCAGGATGCTTAAAGAACTCAACAGCATAAAAAAGATCCAATTAGAAATGAAGATTCACTAATTGAAATGAAGAACAATTTATAAGGAAACAACAGCAGAGTGAGAATCAAATCAATGATTTGGAACATAAGGAAACAAAAAACAACCCATCAGAACAACAAGAAGAAAAAAGAATCCAAAAAAATGAAGATAGTGTAAGAGGTCTCTGGGACAACTTCATGTGTTCCAACATTCACAGAGGGCTGCCAGAAGAAAAGAAAGCACAACAAATTGGATATCTATTTGAAAAGATAATGAAAGAATGCCCTAGCTGTTGTAGCTCAGTGGATTGAGCGCTGCCTGCAAACCAGAAGGTCACTGGTTCAGTTACCAGTCAGGGCACATGCTGGGTTGTCGGCCAGGTCCCTGATTAGGGCCATGCAAGAAGCAATGCCTCTTTAACAAAATATTTCCTCTCTAATTAGGCAAATCATGTAGATACAACACAGGAAAGCTGATATTTCCTTTAAAAATAAAAAAAGAAAAGATAATGAAAGAAAACTTCCCTAATTTGATGAAGGAAATAGACATGCTAGTCCAGGAAGCACAGCATTCCAAACAAAATGATGCAAAGAAGTGCACTCTAAGACACATTATAATTAAAATGCCAAAGTTTAAAGATAAAGAGAGAATCTTAAAAGCAGCAAGAGAAAAGCAGTTAGTTACCTACAGGGGATTTCCTATAAGACTGTCAGCTGATTTCTCAAAAGAAACTTTGCAGGCTAGAAGAGATTGACAAGAAATATTCAGTCATGAAAAGCAGTGACCTACAGTCAAGACTGCTCTACCCAGTAGATATCCTTTAGAATTCGAAGGGCAGATAAAGAGCTTCCAAGACAAGAACAAAACTAAAGGAGTTCATCAACTCCAAACCATTATTATATTAAATGTTAAAGGGACTTACTTAAGAAAAAGAAGATCAAAATTATGAGGAATAAAATGGCAAAATTACATATCTTTCAACAAATGAATCTAAAAGCAAAGTAAGCATACAAGAACCAAGACATAATCATGGATATGGAGGGTCTGATGATTGTCATATAAGAGGGGCGCGTAGAAGAATAGCTGAAGATGTGAGGGGATTAAGAAGTAGAAAGAGGTAGTTAGAGAACAGCCATGGGGATGTAAAGTACAGTATAGGAAATGGAGTAGCCAAAGAACTTACATGCATGACCCATGGACATGAACAATGGTGTGGGCATGGCCTGAGGGAGTGGAGAGTGTTCTCTGAGGGGGATAAAAGGGGAAAAATTGGGACAAATGTAATAGCATAATCAATAAAATATAATTAACAAAAGAAAAATGTGTCTGTTATTTTATGGAAAAAACTAAATGGACTTTTTGGCCTATACAATATAATATTAGGTGGAGATTTTTCATAGATGTTCTTTATCAGGATGAGAAGATTTATAAGGTCATTTTGATTTTATAAATAAGTATGTAAAAGAAATCCATAAAGGAAATGCCATCTTTTACTTAATTCAGAATGTGGCAAATTTTTAAAACAAAAAATCTCTGGAGAAGAGTTGCGGAAGAACAACATACTCTTTTTCATTGTATATTATTTATTTTTAGTTAAAAATAGCCATATGTTAAAACATATTTACCTCCTATAAAACTCCAGAAAAGAAAATACATCCTATTCACCAATAGTGAACCCGAATGTAAACTATGAATTTTTGGTGATACAATGTGTCCACAGAGGGTCACTGACTGTAAGAGATATACCACTGTAATCTGAGATGTGAATAGCGGGGGAGGTTGTGCATCCGTGGGTACAGGGAATACATGACAACTCTGTACTTTTTGCTCAATTTTGATGTGAACTGAAAACTGCTTTTAAAAGAATTAAGTTCATTAATTATAATTTTTACCTCCTGTAAAATGTAAGAAAAATATTTTAATTGTTATTTTACTTTGTGCAGATTTAAAAGAATAATGAAAATAATCTATTTTAGCATAATTCATTTATGCTAAAATTATACTCAGTAAGTTCCCTTCAAAAAGCATAAATTATAAAGAAAAAAACAAAAATTATAGAAGATAATTTCGCAGGCAAAAAAGAAAACTATCAAAGCTCAGATGAGTCTTTACTGTCTCAGGCCTTAAAAAATGGCCTTCTGTGCTAATTTGAATTAACAAAGTTTATGTTTTATATTTTGTACTTTAATGACTGATAACTATAAACAGGTTAGTAACTGAAAGAAGGGAGAAATGCTACTTCTGTAACATTGTTATTGGACTTGTATTACAAGCCTAAAATTGTTAAGTTACTGTAGGAAGCACAGTTCTTACAATAACCGACATTATCATAGTCAACTGATAATAACCTTGTTTCTCATATAACCTCTGCTGCTATGTTTCTTGGATAAAATTCTCCTGGACTAGACTATTGAATATCTACAGTATATTCTATATTTGGAAAACATGCCAAGAATAAAAGTCCTAAATGAGCAGTATAGTATATTATATAATGATGGCTTTTAGTATTCTGTAAATACAGCAATCTGGGAAATAACAATTTAATAACAGTCAGAGTTCTGTTTTTAAAGGGACTTGTTCATAGAAAATAGTTGGAAAATGGTTGATTTCCTTCATTTACAATGAGGAAAGGACTGCTGGACACAGATCTCAGGTCTGTGGCTGTGTATGTGGATCCATCCTGCTGTTTCAATACTAATAGTTATGATGTTATAGTAACAGCTAAAACTTCTTAAACTCTTAGTATGTGCCAGACACTGTGATGAATATTTATCACATTTAATGTTCACAACAATACTAATAATACATCACACTTTTATATATGGAATGGTCATCTCATGTACAATTACTGTTGTTAATTCATCGAATCTAAGATGCCATCAATTTTAAGATATAAGACTATTTTCACTGAAAAAGAACAAATCTTCCAATTAAACAACAATGTTCCATCAAGAAATAAAAAATTGATTTCAAAGATTTAAAATGTAGAAAATGTATGTGTTAAAGTCAACTGAATATGGTAACCCTAAATCCTCAGTTTTGTCACATACTGATTCAAATGCAATATATCTTACAAGACCTGAAAACAAAGTGAGCTAACTAAACTAAATGCTTTTTAGACTCTTCTGAAAAGAAATCCAGTCTTAAGGAATGAAATAATTTACCCAACAAACTTCTTAATTGAATCGAGAAAAAAAGAGATAGCTATAGTGGCAGGTGCTGATACAAACTGCATTCATGCTTTATGCTTATATACTTCTAATTAAAGTAAAAATAATTTCATCAAAGTGTATGTTTAATGATGATTTGTTAAAGTAAATCTATATTGCAATAGTGGGGTGAAATACGTTTGGGTATTTATAGTTACATTGTTAAGATCATGGTTAACGGACAATTTGAATCCTGGCTCTACTGCTAATAACTATGTAGCCCAAGGAAACCTATTTAGTCTCTCTAAACTCTTTAAAAAAAAAAAAAAAAAATGGAGGCAACGTCTATCTCATATATCACTGATTCCATGATGTAACAGTATGTTGTATTAAACACAATGTCTAGCACACAAAATACATAGTTCTACTGATCCTTAATAAGCCAAAAGGTCTTGATAGAAATTTGCAATAGTTCTAGAATCTTGTAGTTTTTGAGTCCCAGCTGGACTTTGAACAAGCAGGCGAGCTTTAAAAACAAACAACAATAATAGCAAAACACAAAACTCAGGGACCCATTCAAGACTGGGTAATATATCCAAGACTGGGTATTATATTCTTCTAAAAGCTCCCTTGGTAATTCTAATGTGCAACCAGGATTGAGAATCACAGTTCTATTGGAACCTTAAGGCCAAGCAATGGGGGAAAAATGAGCATATCAGGCAGGGGGTGGGGGCCATATAGAGAAAGTAGTGATGATATTGGCAAAGCAAGAAAACCACTTTAACATATGTATACTGAATTGTGTTTTTAGGTATAGCCTTGAATTTGCATATATCCACTCACCCATAAGATGTAGCTGAGGCAGAAGTGGTTCTCGAACTGGGATTGTGGACATTCTGGGTGATCTGACAGGCCTCTCTCCAAATTTAACACTTGAGTTATTTTCAATGAAAATCTCAAAAAATAAGCACAAAACTATTGTGGATCATCTGAGTGACCAATAATAATCTGGAATTGCTTGATAATTTGTGTCATGTTCATATTTACAATTCTGATTTACAGTTACAGTTTTGCTGGTGTTTCAAAGGCATGACTTTAATACTTCTGGACTGATTTATAATAACAAAAACAGAGATGATGCATTTATGTTGTGTGCAAAATGCCCCTGTGGCCTGGGGTGCCAAAATGGTTGACAGGGCATTAAACAACAAGCAAATATCATAGGCATGCTCAACTCAATTATGTTCACAACTTCTCTCTGGTGAAAGATTAAAGAAATATCAGAAATAAATCTACGCAGGTTATGTAACCTTCCCTCAAAATACATAGAAAATCTCTAGAATTAACAAATTTTAGTCCCATTTCAGTACTTAGTACCCTACCCAACACTGCCTCTGCGGAGTCAAATGTGGATCTCAATTTTCTTGAGGGTTTTTTTTTTACTTTTTTTTTGTTTTTAACAATTGAAATAGAATTGACCAAGTGGAATTTTTGGTGTCTTAAAGATTTATAAATACCTGGCTGGTGTGGCTCAGTGGACTGAGTGCTGGCCTGTGAACGAAAGGGTCGTGGGTTTGATTCCCAGTCAGGGCACCTGCCCAGGTTGTGGGCCTCATCCCCAGTATGGGGAGCACGAGAGGCAACCACACACTGATGTTTCTCTCCCTCTCCTTTTCCTTCCCTTCCCCTCTCTCTTAAAAAAATAAGTAAAATCTTAAAAAAATATATTTATAAATGTTTTAATCCTAAATGTCATTATTATATTTGATTATATAATTTGAAATCATTGAATACATTTTACTCAACATTTAAAGATAAAGAAATGTCTACTCTTCTAAAATTTTTCTACTTTTCAATCAAAAATTTTAATTGATTAAACTACTAAATGTGGCATTTAAGCTTTTTTTTTTTTTAAAGATTTTACTTATTTACTTTTTTTTAGAGAGAGGGGAAGGGAGGGAGAGAGAGGTGAAGGGAAGAAAAAAGAGAGAGAGAAACCACAATGTATGAGAGATACATGGTTGCTTCTCACATGCCCCCAACTTGGGACCTGGTCCACAACCCAGGCACATGCCCTGACTGGAAATCGAACCGGCAACCCTTTGGTTGGCAGGCCAGCACTCAATCCACTGAACCACACCAGCCAGAGCTAAACTTTTTAATATTACTGATATGAACATGAAAATACGTTAAAATATGTTAAGTAAAATTTTAAAAGATGTAAAACACTGTAAAAATGTATAATGCTTATGCAGTTATACTGATAGTAATTTTTACAGAAAAACAGAAACAAAAAAAGTAACACACAGCAACTGCACATTTACAGTTATCTTCGGAGCTCTGGGATTGCATTATGGGGAGTCATTTACTTTCCATGTCTATGGTTACCCAATTTAGCAAATAACAATACAGGATGCTCCATTAAGTTGGAATTCCGTATTGGACACGCTTATACTACAAAATTACTTACTTATCTGAAATTCAAATTAAACTGGGCATCCTGTATTTTATGTAAAAAAGAATGGTAAAGCAAGCCTATATGTCTAATGTCTGATTTTAGATATTTATATGGTGCATACGGGTTTGCTATGTTATATATGTCTACACAGCAACAGCAAAAATCCCTCTGATATAAAGGTGAACAAGCTTTGTTTCAAACACCATGTACTACTTCTGTCATTTTTTAAATCAAGTTTTTCAAAACTGGGAAAGTGGGAATCAAAACAAAGTCACATGTGAGATACATGTATCTTTAACAGCTTGTAAATTCACAGATAAATACAAAAACACTAGAGGAGGATAACCAACTTTTTATTTTGTTAGATAATTTTAAAAGGCTACTAAAATAAAATAGCTCCTGAAACAACCAATTACATATAAAACTGTAAGGCTTCTATCTTACCTAAGTTTTTAAAGACAAAACAGGTTATTTAATAACAATTTGAGTATATATAGTGACTGAGGGGAAAATACTGCGTACCATACACCAGTAGTTCTCAAATTTTAATTTGTCTAAGGTTTGTGATAGAATAATAGCGCGCCTCCCCCCCCCGCCCCCGCCAATGATGTCCATGCCCCAATCTCTGGAAACTGTAAATCTGTAACTTTACCTTCAAAAGGAACTTTGCAGATGTGGCTAAATTTACAGATTGGAGACAGGGGTTTTTACCTGGATTATCCTGGTGGAAACAAACATAATCACAAACTCTTTTAAAAGAGAGGCAGGAGGTCAAAGAGGAGAGAAGATACTACATTGCTAGCTCTGAAGATAGAAGAAGCAGCCATGAACCAAGGAACACAGGAGGCCTCCAGAAGCTAAAACATGTCAAGGAGACAGACTTTCCCCTGGAATCCACGGAGGACCCATTTTAAACTTCTGCCCTCCAGAACTGTGAGGCCTAACTTTGTGCTGTTTTACGCCAAAAGTTGTGATAATTTCTTAGAGCAACAACAGGATCCTAATTCAATCATCATCTCAGAAATTTGTAGAAAATGTGTATTTTCAGTTTTTATTCCAAGAGATTCTGACTCAAGTAATCTGCATGTTTAACAAGAAAGCTCTATGCCTCTGATGTGGGGAATCTCTGAACCACACTTTGAGTAGTAATACTTTAGATCATACGGTAAAACAAATACCTCACAGGTAAAGAGTCACATCTAAAATAAAATTTTAATGGGGAAACTAGCAGAATATTCAATATGTATTTATTTGACCTATGGAATAATGACAAGTTTCTTAATTTGGAAATTAATAGGAAAAAATTGGTAAGTTAAAATGTATAAAACCTAAATATTACTGAAAGATAAAAATAGGTGTAGAAAGAGTTCTATAAGATATGGTTGACAAAGTGTTACCATTTCTATTGTATTATTCTATATACTATTTTAAGTAAACTATTGTTATTTTGAAAGTTAAAAAGAGAAATTTACATAAGGTGAAATAAAGAGAAAACACAGAGAAGAATGTTTAATCTCTAGAGATGATATTTAATCAAAAACATAAAAATTAAAACCATACTGAAAATCCATGTTACATCTACTGTACTAGAAAAATTAAAAAGTTATTTTAATTGCCTATGGAAAAATGGTTTGAGTGATGTTATGTCAACATCATATAATTTCCTACAGCCATTAAAATAATTGTATTAATTAGAAAAATGCAAGAAAAAGTCAATTGAGTTAAAAGGCAACACACAATTTGATATTTCTTATGATTTTTTTCAATAATGCAATAAACATAAAAATGATCTGTAGCTTGTTAAAGTTTGCCAAAATAAGTTGGTTAAAGCTCCTTGCTTTATCTCAAACTTCCTTCATTTCAAAAGAGAAAAGGCATTTAATAACCAAAAAATTGGAAGGCATGATCTCAAAGGACAGTCTCTTTTGAGAAAGGCTGCTGTCTTTGCCACAGACAAATGAAAAGCTGATGTCAGACCAGCACGGGTCTGAGGACCAGCCTTTGGAAACCTCCACCATAAGGTACTAAGCTGAAAGCTGTTTGACTTCAGCCTCTGTGTGAATAGCAACTAAGAGTCAAACGACAGTTCTATGGAGTCTTTCCCTCCCCCACCCCCACTACTCCCTCCTCAATCAGCCTGAGAAGCTAATCTATCATTTGAAGGAGCAATGATGGGCAGGGTAAAGACCATGTTCCACAGAAATGGAAAACTGCCAATTCAATTCTAAAAAAGGAGGCAATGGACCAGAAGTCTATGAGAATGATAGCTTGCCAAAAAGAAAATGAGATGATGTAATAGCACTGAGAAAGAATACCCACCGGTTCCTTCAGTGGTTCAACCACTTGAAGAAGGCAGACAATGCCATCCTTGTAACCATTTGTTTGTTCAAGTGCATTCATTCATTAACCTCTGCACAAATGTGAGGAGATCAATTATTCAGAATGGAAAATTACAGTTTAATTGTAAATGGCTATTGTAAAGATATCACCTTGCTATAAGGTTGGCGAAAACAGAAACAATACTTTTTGCTCCCTATTTTTGTTTCTCAAAGGCAGTTTCATATTATTCTATTTCCCCCTCTAAAATGAAACTCTGCCAAAGGCAGTATCCTCTGATAAAGATAATGATCAAGCAGTAGGAGTTAATGCTTTTAATTAATGTTTTATTGGATGATTCTGTGGTCATTATCAACTTTAGTCAGCCAAGTATAGAATATTTCCTAGAACCAGATTAAACTGGTTTTAGTTCAGCCAATTCACAAATGCAACTACAGTCAATTGAATATAGTTATTATGATCAAGCAATTATTTAATGTTGTATTATTCTAAAATCATCTGTTTAGATAAATACACCTATCTGCTGTCATATAAACTAGCCTCAAGACTCACCTGTAAAAAGAAGGTGTGTGAAACTAGATGGCCCTTCCAATTTAAACATCTGATTCTATGTGTGCCAACTTTGGGATTTATAAAATAATACCATCCAATTATTGTTAGTACCACTCTTACCACAAGCACAGACCAACCTGGGTATATCTAGCCTACCACAAACTAAAAATAACGGGGGTACTGATCAGAGTACAAAACTTGTCCCACCACAGCTATTTTGGCTTTTTTTGTGATTTCAATGTTATAATCATCTATGCCTCCTATCTTCCTCTTGTCCCCAACAAGCCATCAATGGTTAAAGTCTGACTGCTTCTGTTAACAACTTCAGATACCTGATCCCTCACTGTTCTCTGTTAGGCTGGAACACTGGATACATAAAGCACAGTAATAAGAAAAAAGACGAAAAGAGGAACATAGGGTCCTTTTTCACCTCACCTCTCATCAGTCTCCTTTGTGCATCCAATGCTCTGGCCAAACTGATCTACTTATTGTCTCCTAAAGCCACCTTAAGATGCCCCACCCTCTGTAGTATTCCACCAAATCACTAGAATTGCTCCTGTGTCCAGCATGCCCCTCCTGGCAGGCCACATGGCCCCACCTCAGTTGTTGTAACCTTTCTCTCCAATTATGCCAATATTTTAAAGGCACACCATGGAAAAACTTTGCAGTAAGGAGTGTACTTATAATTTTGTGTATGAGGAGAGGACTTCAACTCTCCTAACACTCTTACTGCTTTATTGGTCTTTGCTAATTTAACAGTGATTCCTTAAAATTATAGCCAGTGGCTCAAAAATCACTTCAACTAAATTTAAAAAAAAACTGCATTTGGACGCTTCATATCTCTCCATTTATTCAAGTCTTTTTAAAACATTACTTGGTAGTGTGTGTGTGTGTTTAATCCTCTCCTGAGGACATTTTTTTTTTCTTTGTTTTTAGAGAGAAAGGAAGGGAGAGAAGAAGAAAGAGGGAGAGAGAAACATCAATGCCAGAGAGAGAAATACACACCCAGATGGGGGACTCAAACCCACAACCTAGGTATGTGTCCTGACCACAACGCTCTAACCAAGCCACACTGGCCAGGGCCCTTTGGTAGACTTTAAACATTTATATAATAAAGGCCTTGTATTTCTATTAAATTCATTCAAAATTAGATTTGCTTGTTGCTCTTGTGCATGGGAATTTTTTCATTATATTTTCTAACAGAATTTCTACTTTTGTGGAGTAAAAATTTTTATTTTGCCACTTAACTAAAGATCTACAGATTTTTTTTTAAAAGATTTATTTATTTATTTATTTATTTTTAGAGAGAGGGGAAGGGAGGGAGACAGAGAAGGAGAGAAACAGCAATGTATGGTTGCCTCTCACATGGCCCTCACAGGGGACCTGGCCTGCAATCCAGGCATGTGCCCTGACTGGGAATCGAACCGGGACCGTCTGGTTCCCAGCCCGCGCTCAATCCACTGAGCTACACCAGCCAGGGCTAAAGATCTACAGATTTTTAAAAATAGGGTATGAAATAATGAGATGACCCTTATTTCAGGGTAAACATATAATTCTTCATTAGGTCTTACCCTAGTTTATCCATAAGGTCCTACTACACTCTTCCATGGCTTTTTCTCTTTAAGATTTTATTCATTTATTTTTAATTTTTAAATTTTTATTATTTTTTTATTTTTTAGATTTTATTTATTTATTTTCAGAGAGAGGGGAAAGGAGGGAGGAAGAGAGGACGAGAAACACTGATGTGAGAGAAATATCAGTTGGTTGCCTCTCACATGCCCCTAACCAGGGACCTGGCCTGCAACCCAAGCATGTGCCCTGATGTGGAATCGAACCAGAGATCTTTTGGTTCACAGCCCATACTCAATCCACTGAGCCACACCAGCCAGAGCTATACTCTTCCATGGCTTTTTATTGCTCTTAGAAGAGCTCACTGCAACTTCTGTTCTTCCTTTCTAAAACTTAGCACAAATAAAATTAAATCAGTATTTGCATCTTTCTTCTAACCCTTTAAGTTCCATGAGAACATGTTGATCTGTTGCCCAGCACAGGGGTTGGCATGAACCAGCACTCAAATATATGATGAAATAATGAATGGTCAATATCCCATTACATGTGGTTTTCTTCTTATTTCTGTTTAAAGTGATAAAACCTTGCTGTTATCCTTTACAGACAGTTATTATTTTATTCTTCTCTTGGATTTGATATTTTAATTGCCAACTGTTTCCACATTTTTTCAAATTTAAGGAGTCAAAGTTGGAAATAAAATTCTAAAAATGTATCACCTAATACAATGCACTAAACCTAATTTACTGAACTTTCTTTGCTTCCTAAAGCAGGTCTTAGTTTAAGTCAAGACAAGTCTAGTTCCCACTCTCTCTTTTGTATTAAAATAGTTTTGTGAGTTGATTTTAATGGCCTTAATATAATTATCTTAAATAAGACAAGGAAACACTTGTCCTTAAAATAATGAATGATACTGCATTAGGTAATCACCATATCTCTAGCCCAGGGCAAAAACATTTCAGTTGTCAAAAATAAAGAGTACTTTTTGAGTTGTAATTTCCAAATTCATTATTGGAATTTCTAGGCCTCCACAGTGTCCTAAGGGATTATAGAGAAAATGCATCATAGTAACCTGCTGAGTGCTTATGTGATGAGTTGGGGGCAACTCAAGCTCTAGAAAGAGAACTAAACTTTAAAGTTTGGTTAGAAGATGCGAGCAGGAAAGAGAACTATCTATATGTCACACTGTCAGTGAAGTGCAGCTGTTCCCAGAGGCAACGGGAGAACAAGCTGCCTTCAAGTTAAAGACATTATGGAGAGGATATAGATAACCCTATTTCATGCCAATGTGATAAATGATATAGGGAAAGATCGGGGTGCTAAGGGAATGCTCAGGCAGAAATTCAATCTCGGACATCAAAGAAAGCTCCCAGAGGACATGATATTTTAAAATGCAAGAATCAAAACTAGTCAGTATTATTGAGAAAATTTACCAGTATCTGTTTGTTTTGTCTCCTTAAAATTCAGGCTGCCAGAATTATGCTTTTAGCCATGCCACGATAGACACACTGACACAAATTTAGATCTGCAGAGATGCTATTCATTTCCTTCTTACCTGTGCTAAGCCTATTTAATTTCATTTCTCTGTGCTGTGTGTAAACCAACAGACCTAATTCATTCCTGTTTCAGGGCTTAAAATTCCTTAAGTAGGAAACATTGTCATTTCACTGTCTTTGTGGAAATATTCCTGATTATACGACCTTATCACTCCATACTCTGTGCAGAGAGAACCATGGGACAAAAAGCTGAGAAAATGTTGTCACAAAAGAAAACAAAATACTGTCTCTCAAAACCCCAAGTTCTAGATTTAGCTATATAGTCAGAAGACAACCCTGTGCTAAAAAAGCAACACTCCACTATTATGGTGCTGTTTTGTTTTGTTCCAGCTTTATTAAGCCCAGTAACTGGCACATAACTTTCCAAAATTATCCCCAAGTTTAACCTAATTTAGTCTTACATTTTTACCTCATGGGAATATGGTTACAACATAGGCTGGTCCCAAAAAATACACTCTGTCCTTTCAACCTCCTTCCCTCTACCACATTCATGACCCTTACTTCTAAGTAATCTCAACATTCATATTTTCCACTGAGTTGTATGCATGAAATTGAAAATTCCTGCAAAAATAAAAATGTGGATAGAATGGTTGTTTTTAATTAAGAGTTGAGAAACTTGAGCACATAGTACAATCAGTTCTGTTCAATTCTCTAAAACAAAGATGGAACTAGCCCTGGCCAGGTAGCTCAGTTGGTTGGAACATTGTCCAGATACACCAAGGTTACGGGTTCAATCCCTGGTCAGGGCATATACAGGAATCAACAACTGCATGAATGGGTGGGCCAACAGATTGATGTTACTCTCTCCCATTCTCTCTAGCTCTAAAAATCAATCAATCAGTCAATAAGGATCTGAGACTTATACTCCAGAAACAGTCAGGGTTCCCTTGGGAAAAAAAAAAGAAGAGGTGACTTTGCCTCCTCACACAACCAAAAGGAGGACAACAACAAATTTAAAAACAGAAAACAACCAGAACTGCCAGAAAATTGAGCTGTATGGAAGTCAAAGAACCAAGGAGTTAAAGAAGAAACATTCATCCAGACTGGTAGGAGGGGCAGAGATGGGCAGCCTTGGCAGAGAAAATGCACAGCAAGGTGGCTGGAGGATGGAGTGGACAAGGCAGGGCTGGTGGACTGGGCGGTCCCAAAATTGTGTGCAGATAAACTAGGAAGAACAACTGGGGAGCAAGACAGACTGTACAACCCAGGGTTCCAGCACAGGAAAATAGAGCCTCTAAACCTCTGGCTGTAAGAACCTATGGGAGTTGCAGTGGTGGGGGAAACTCCCAGCCTCACAGGAGTGTTTGTTGGGGAAACCCACAGGTTCCTAAAACGTACACAAACCCATCCACAATGGAATCAGTACTAGAAGGGTCTGATTTGCTTGTGGGTAGAAGGGGAAGTGACTGAAAGCTGGCTGAGAGCCAGGCAAGTGGCATTGTTCCCTCTGGGACCCATACAGTGCCACACACAGGTTGTCCCACCCTGTCTGAACACCTAAGGCTCTTCCCCTTACAACGTAACAGGAGCTCAGAGACAAAAGAAATATAGCCCAAATGAAAGAACAGATTAAAACTCCAAAAATAGAACTAAGCAATGAAGAGATAGCCAGCTTCAGAGTTCAAAACACTGGTAATCAGGATGCTCACAGAAATAGTTGAGTATGGTCACAAAACAGAGGAAAAAGTGAAGGCTATGAAAAGTGAAATAAAGAAAAATACACAGGGAAACAACAGTAAAGGGAAGGAAACCAGGATTCAAATCAACCATCTGGAACACAAGGAAGAAATAAACATTCGACCAGAATAGAGTGAAGAAACAAGAATCCAAAAAAAAAATGAGGACAGCCTTAGGAACCTCCAGAACAACTTTAAATGTTCCAACATCCGAATCATAGGGGTGCCAGAAGGAGAAGAGGAAGAGCAAGAAATTGAAAACTTATTTGAAAAAACAGTGAAGAAGAACTTCCCCAATCTGGCAAAGGAAACAGACTTCCAGGAAGTCCAGGAAGCTCAGAGAATCCTAAAGAAGATGGACCCAAGGAAGCACACACCAAGACACATCATAATTACATTACAAAAAAATTAAAGATAAGGACAGAATCTTAAGAGAAAAGGAGACAGTTACCTACAAAGGAGTTCCCATAAGACTATCAGCTGATTTCTCAAAAGAAACCTTACAGGCAAGAAGGGGCTGGAGAGAAGTATTCGAAGTCATGAAAGGCAAGAATCTACATCCAAGATTACTCTCTCCAGCAAAGCTATCACTTAGAATGGAAGGGCAGATAAAGTGCTTCCCAGATAAGGTCAAGTTAAAGGAGTTCATAATCACCAAGCCCTTATTATATGAAATATTAAAGGGACTTACCTAAAAAAAAAAAGATCAAAAGTAGGAACAATAAAATAACAATAAACTCACAACTATCAACAACTGAAGCTAAACAAAAACAAAAACAAACTAAGCAAACAAGTAGAACAGGAACAGAATCACAGAAATGGAGATCACATGTAGGGTTATCAGCGGGGAGGGGGTGGGGGAAAGGGGGGGAAAGGTACAGGGACTAAGAAGCATAAATGGTAGGTACAAAATAGACAGGGGTAGGTTAAGAATAGTATAGGAAATAGAGAAGCCAAAAACTGTATATGTATGATCCACAGACATGAATTAAGGGGGGCAAATGCTGGTGGGAGTGGGGGTACGGGGCAGAGGGGAATAAAGGGGAGAAAAAAATGGGACAACTGTAATAGCATAATCAATAAAATATACTTAAAAAATAGAAGGAAAAACAATGAAAATAATAAAAAATTGTTTAAAAAGGAATTAGGTGACATCCACTGAATTTGTCATCTCTACTGCAGAATGAGTGGTAGCCTAAGGCCAAAGGAATATCTTCTAGGTCTTCCCTAATAGTCTACAACTCAGAGATGGCCTGCAAGTCCTGCGTACCTAAACACTGTATTCCAGGCCTGGTTCTTTTGTGCTAGGATCTCTATCAAAAGCCCATCTACAATACAGTGATCAGCACTGTAATATGGAATACACACCAGGGCAAACCTATCTGCAAGACTATTAACATATGGAGAACCTGTTGGAACATTTTACCATCTCCCTAAAAACTATAAAACAGCACCTGATGCTCACTACTTAACACTCTGCTTGCATACATATCCTGAAGTCCTAATCCAGTCTGTTTTAAGTCTCAGTTTTTAAAAATTAATGTTGTTATTCTCAGACTGAAATCGTGTTTAACAAGATTGCTTAACCTGGCTATTTTTCACAAAATTATGTGTATATATACACAGATGCATTTTTTTTCTATCGAGGGCACTGACAGTTCAGCAGATTCTCAAAAGGATCAGCACACCAAACTGAGAAAGACAACAGAGTTACCGTATTTTTTGGACTATAAGACATACTTTTCCTCCCAAAATTTGGGAGGAAAATGGGGGTGCATCTTATAGTCCAAATGTAGCCTGAGTTCTGTTTACATTTACATTGGTGAAATATTATGTTATTTTATGTTATAAATATGTTACCACATTTTTTTGCTTCAAATATATATTTTTTCCTATTTTCCTCCTCTAAAACCTAGGTGCGTCTTATGGTCCGGTGCGTCTTATAGTCTGAAAAATACGGTACATCTGTTATTTCTATTTGGATTTTTTTGATTTAAGATAAGTATGCATTACCTAACAACAAATACACCAATGCAATGCAATCAAGTAAAACCAGGATACTTATTTCTAAAAAGATTCTTCTACCCTTTTTATAAGTTGCACAATAGTCTCTTTGCAGAAGCCACTTGGGCAGTACTACTGAATGTGTGGACAGTGACAGGGAATACAGTATACTTGGAAGAAATTGTCTTGTCTTTACATTTGTTACTTCTCTAATTCTCAATAAGCTAAACTGTATCTTCAGCAAATTGAACATCTAAATAATGGAAGTTCATGTAGGAATCACAAAATCTCAGAACTTGATGAAAATAGGAAAACCAGGATGGGAACCCAGATTAAACTTCTTCCCTGAAATAACATAAAATTATGACAGCTCAAAGCAATGAAAATTCTGTGGTCAGTTGAAATTTTGCATGCTTATTACAATGATAAAGAGCATCTTCTGAACACTTGGGCTTAGAAGTGTGAGTTTTCAAAATTTAGCTCTGCACCACAAGATTTTTATTCTGGCAGTTCTTATACTTCAAGACACTTACATTGATTATGTATTTGATATTTAATTTCTGGCTCCCAAGTAGCTGGTTTGTTGCTTGTCATTATTATGGTGGCAAATACAAAATCACCCTTAGCCCAATTTTCACTGAGGAATTCAAAAGAAAAGTCAGGAACAAGTTACTCCCCAGTAAACAAATCCCCAGTGTACTTCACAACTCTGGTGAGTCAGCTCAGCGTCTGTGGGCACTGGTGTGCATGTGCAAGCGCTTACACACATAAACACATACAACAAAAATAACACAGTATCAAACAGCACAAATGTTTTTTTCTGCCTTTTTTTGTTATTTATCTTCCCACTTTACGCATTATTTTCTCACTATTATCTTTCTTCAGAGATTTAGTCATATAGTTCCCCACAAACCCTGTCCTTTAACCCTGACCTTTCTTCTGCCTAAATCCCCATATTTCTGTGATCATGAAGTAGCTATATCTTAGAAAATTGAGAAACCTAAAAGTACACCTGCATATATGAGGGCTGTCCAAAAAAGTCCAACCATCATTAATATAACAAGAACGCTCTGCATGACATTGATGTAACCTGGCAGCCAAGAAGAGTGGACTGGAATGCACATGTGTAAACAATGATGACTTTACTGTATTAGTCATTGGGGGTGGTAAATGCTGTTGAGTGAGCATGTGTGGCCATCGCATTCAAAATGACTGAGCAAGCCCTGGCTGGTGTAGCCCAGTGGATTGAGTGCTGGCCTAGGAACCCAAAAGTGACCAGCTTGATTCCCAGTCAGGGCGCATGCCTGGGTTGCAGGGCAGGTTCCCAGTTGGGGGTGTGTGAGAGGCAACTGATCGTGTATCTCTTGCACACAGATGTTTCTTTCCATTTCTCCCTTCCCTTCTCTCTAAAAAGAAATAAAATCTTTTAAAAAAAATGATGGAGCAAGTAGAGAAATAAATCTGTATCAGATTCTGCATTAAGCTTGAATATTTCTCTGCAGAAACTACTCAGAAGATTCAGAAGGCTGCAGCTATGGGTAACTGGTGATTGGCAGTTTCAACACAACAACGCACCCGCTCATCCATCAGGTCTCCTGCAGAGTTTTTTGGTGAAACATCAAATCACCCAGGTGACTCAGCACCACTGTAGCCCAGATTTGGTGCCCTGCAACTTCTGGCTTTTCCCAAAATGAAAATCACCTTTGAAGGGGAAGAGATTTCAGACCATCAATGAGACTCAGGAAAATAAGACGGAGCAGCTGATGGCAATTGGGAGAACTGTGTGAGGTCCCAATATGCCTACTTTGAAGGGGACTGAGGTTATCATTGTCCTATGTACACTGTTCCTTATACCTTCCTCAATAAATGTCTATTTTTCATATTTACACGGCTGGATACTTTCTGGACAGACCTCATATAAAGCTCAGGGGGAAAGTTTAAATAAACTACATTGAAAATTCTCAAAATTTTAAAATGTAGGAAAATTTTAAAGAAATGTATATTATAATAAAATCTCACATTTTATTGAGTGTTAACTCTATGTCACTAATCTAGTAGTTTTCATATATTCTTTCAATTTAAACTCCACAATTACCCTAACACCTCTTTATATTGGTGGAGAAACTAAGGCTCAAAGAGATGAAACCATGCACAATATCACAAAGCTAATAATAATAAATCTTACAGGACAGATAAGATAAGCTTTCTTAAATTTGAACCAAAAACTCCCCAAAACTCAAAATATTAAGCAAACAGAAAACAACCTAAATTTTGTTGGCCAAATTAGCAATAAAATATTAAATAATAGGGCCATAGAGAATTGACTGGTAGAGTTCCCTTTTCATACTCTGTATGACAAGAAGCTTATAGCGAAATCTAAGGCCCAACTACATATGAGTCTTATTTATCTACCCTATCTTGACTACTTAGTATAATTTATTATTTTAAGGTCCCTGGGCTTATCATAAACCTTGTAATTCAAATCCTTTAATGTTCAGAAGTCTTTGAATAAAAAAATTGAGGAGACCAGTGAAGAAAAACAAGAAGATCCTTCCAGTTTTTCACGCTACCATTTTTAACTTGGCCTCATCACAAAAGATTATATAATCAAATTCAAGCAATTCTGCAAACAGCTATATATTTAAAGCTCAGGTCTTTGATTTTGAGTTCACCACCACCAAACCATTATTATATGAAATGTTAAAGGGACTTATTTAAGAAAAAGTAGATCAAAACTATGAACAATAAAATGGCAAAAAAATACATATCTTCCAACAATTGAATCTAAAAAACAAACTAAGCAAACAAGAAGAACAGAGACAAAATCATGGATATTGAGAGCATTTTGATGGCTGCCAGATGGGCGGGGTATGTGTATGTGTGTGGCAGAATGGGTAAGAAGGTGAGGGGATTAAGAAGTACAAATAGGTAACCACAGAACAGCTGTGGGGATGTATAGAACATATACAGTCTAGGAAACAGAGCAGCCAGAGAACTTATATGCATGACCCACAGACATGGAAAATGGGTGGGGGTATTGGCTGAGGGAGTGGGGAGTGCTGGGTGGAGGGGGGCAAAAGGAGAAAAATTGGGACAACTATAATAGCATAATCAACAAAATATAATTTAAAAAAAGACTAAACTTCCCTGCCTAGCTGACTATGCTAATCAAATCTTTTTTTTGAAATCAGAATATAAACTAATGAATGTCTACAAGGAAGAATCAAAGACACATTGTGTCACACAGCATACTTATAGGAATCAAACATTTGGGATAATACTCGAAGTAGAATAATTTTTAAAAAGATTTCACAGATTTTTCAAAGAAAAACTGAGATTGTTATCCATTCCCAACCTGACATTTTAAATCGCAGAATTTTTCTGAAGAACTATAAATGAGATACATCTTACATAATATTGCCTGGTGATTTCAAAATAAACAAAAACAATTTATTTAAAGTTAAAGCAGTTATAGCAATCGCTACATCTGATAAACTGAGCACTTCTTTTTGCTATTCTTTTTGAAGTGGCCAAGACAAAAGAGAGATCACTATTTTTTGAAACAGACTCATAGACATAGGGAACAGACTGATGGTTGCCAGAGGGGATGGGGGAGAAGAAGTTGAAAGGACTGAGAAGTACAGATTGGTAGTTACAAAACAGCCAAGGGGATGTAAAGTACAGCACTGGGAATATAGTCAATAATATTGTAACTATGTATGATGCCAGGTGAATACTGGAAACATCAGAGGGAACAACCTGTCAAGTATGACTGTTAAACCACTATGCTGGAACTAATACAAAATAATACTGAATGTAAACCAATTAAAACGCAAAAGTTAAAGTTCTTTTTAAAAACATCACTATTTTTGAGAACTGAAGTATTTTTCTACTCACAAGCACACAAGTGTGTAACCAATTTAGGTTTAAAGATTTGACATAAAATAAAACAAAAATCCTGTTGTCAAATAACAAAGTCAGAGACTTGAAGTACTCTATTCCTACATTTGATCAAATTATAAACATCAGTTATTATCCCAAGGTTTTGACACCGAACAGGAACTTTCATTTATTTCAAAAAAAAAAAGATTTAGGTGCTGAGCCCAGGAATAAAATCTGGGATTCTTCCAAGACTACTCCTCCCGCAGCACAAAGGCGATGCTTTTGTGTGACACAGCAACAGGCCCAACCTTCCTGCCAATACCATGTTCCTCTACCTTTTGCCGTATGTGAATGAAATCAGCCTGCTCTTGGAAGTCTATCAATTCTTAAGAAATAAACCAAAGAGAAAAGAGTAGCAAACCAATTTAAGTAAAACTTTGGTATTTGTGATTCTATAATTTTTTTAAAAAATAGTAATTAAGGAGAGTAATAGCTTAAAAATTGGAAATGACTAGACTGACCTCCATACAGTCGGTTGTTACTTAATACTCTCAACACATCTCTGTCTCCCATCCCTTCCCTGCTTCATTGCTCCTCTTTTGCAAATGAGTGCCTTGTATTGTAGAGGCCATCAAATCCAAAAATATAAGATCTTTCTTCATTTTGTTATAATTTTTGTAACTTCTATGAAGTTCAAGTTTTGGGCTACACCTACCAACTGGAAAAAATGAGAAATGCTAGAGTCTCTTAAATGTCAGCAACATGCCATGTGAAACACCTTTTCAATATTTAAGGACAATTTATTTTGTATATTTGCACCTACTATTTAAAGTCTTCAAGTATTACATGTATCATTAAAAATGATCAGTAATCAGCACAAAAGCATGAGATATATTTTGAGTTCTTTTCAAAGAAAAGAATCATCTCATCACTTACCAAATAATGCTAATATTGGTTGCTAAGCCTTCCTAATGACAGGTACTTCTCAAAAAGAACATTATCAAAACCAATCTGATTTAAAAATATATTTGTAAAGATAAATAAAGCTTAAATATTAACTTTTAATTTATATTATATCAATTTTATTTCATCAGACATAAATCACTAAGTAAATTAAGGAGCCACTTACACAACCAGGTGAAACTGAATGAGCAAAAGAAAACTGTTCATAAATGGGCAATATGCTTATTAGTTCTCTGTTCTGTTTTAATTAATTTAAGAGAATCATGAGCTAAATCTCCTATGTAAACTCTATAAATTTGCAGTATTTAAAAACATGTAAAAAAAACTTTTGTTTATCTAAGACATCTTAAAACTTTCTTATATTCAGTTACATAAACTGTTTTTTCCAAATCCCATAAAACCAAACTGTAATCCACATTCTGTTCAATTATTACAAATATTAAATTAGCAAGGTTTAATTTAATAAGATTCTACTACATTCTACTAGCATTAACTAATTCAAATATGGAATTATCATACCTAAGAGACCTAGTTTTAAAAGATGATCTTAACCATTTATGACGTGTTGTGTAACAGAACACAACACTGACTTTGCGGTCGGATTATACTACCATCCTTTATTTGAACTGCATGGAACTAGGCAACACATCAAATAATTGGGACACTGTAGGATTTGAGGTAGCATCTTCAGAAATCCTCTGTAAAACAATAGTACATCAATTCTTTAAACTATGTCAAAATTCTCACTAAGCTAAATTCTGATAATCTGTCAAATTCATAAACAATAAATTTTAGTTAAAAACATGTAACTTATTTTAAATACATTCTCCTTAACTGCTTTTATTTAAAAAAATACCTCCTGCCCCCAAATACAGTTAATGCTTCTGGCTAACTCTATTCTTTTTTCAGTATTCTCATTTTTATCTTATTTTCTCCCCTTTATAGTGAGGTCATTGTATTTTGGTTTCTTTTCTTCCTACTCATTGTTCAGATCAGCATTTTAATAATCTCTAAAGCAATGCTGTTCAAAGAAAACACGCTATATGAAGCTAAATAAAATTCCCTAAGTTCAATGTTTTTCAAAGTGAGATCATTTTTCTTGACCTATTTATCAAAAATCCATGCAAAGCAAACACCACAACTGGTAAACAGCTACAGAAAATTGGAAGCTTAAAAATAATGCCGTTAAAAACACTTCATTACACACCTTCTCTGTGAAGCCCTTTGTTTCCACTGAAAACCATACTGGAATCCTTGTATAAAAGAAGTTGCCTTCTGGCTGTCAATTGCTATACAGTCAGTAACTGAGGGATCCAGATGTCTGCAGTGGTTAAAACGTTCAGTGGTGGGTGCTGATTCCGCTTTCCCTCTAAGGTTTTTCACAAAGGCAGCAGAGTAAGAGTGCACATAGCAACAGCACTCACAGCTGATTGGACGGAGGGTGTGCTCAGCCGCCCCTGCTCGCTAGGTCCACTACGGCTTCCTGTCTACTTGGCAGCACTATCCTGTTGTCTTTGCTCCTCTCACCAACTCAGCTGTGTTTAGGCAACTTGAAAGGAAAGAACAGTAGAGCCACAGTGACAGAGTGTCTAGCATGAACCCCTAAAATGTGAGTCTCTGGGTGCTTTAAAAAAGAGAGAAATTTGTAAGGCAAACATTTCAGTCACTGCTTCACATAAAACACTGGGGACAAAGAGGGTGGTAGAAGGAATCGATTTATTACTTTGCGTTTCAAGTAAATCAGGTTCTACCAAGGGAAACCCCCTGAAAACACAGAAATACAAAAATTTACAACAATTAGAATAAAGCATCAAACTCCACCTACCTAGAACTATGAATTACTTTACAATAAACTTCACAATTCCAGAAAAGCACAAGCCATTAATTAAAGTGGGTGAGGGCCTAAAACAGCTCCCCCCAAATTTATGCAGTACCTTTTAAGATGGCAAGAAAAATTGAGGTTAACAGACTGATTAGACAAAGATTTAAAAAGGAAAAACAATCAGTTTACTTAGTAAACTCTGACAAAAATGAAAGATTTAACTAGGTATTGGCATTAAAACATCTCTTCTTGGGGTTGACCCACAATATAATGTACAGATGTATTGTAGAGTTGTACCCCTGAAACATATATAATTATGTTAATCAGTATCACCCCAATAAATTCAATAAAAAAGATGACATTGAATTTTTAAAATTTCAATCTTTTCTTACATAAAACAACAATATTTTTAGCCTGAACATATTTATTTTATGCATCATAAAATTATCTGGAAATACAGACATAGGTTTTTTTCAGGTTTCAAGTACCGGGCTTCAATATACCCATCTATATTGTTTCCACAAGCTTTAAGAACAACAAAAAAATCCCTCCCCAACTTACAGAGATGTTTGGGGGAGTTAATGCAGGTAGTAGGAGATAAGCAGATATGAAAGATCAGAAAAAAACTCTCATTAGCAGGAGATACTTCCCCAGAACATCACAGAGACTAGGATAGTGTTTTTGAAACTTTTAAAGCAATGAAACCCTTTTTACTTTAATTCTTCCAATAAAATGCATTGTTAGTGAGGGTTTTGGGATTTTTATACAGGGGAGGTTTGTGGCAGTGGGCAGAGGCTACAGCAGAAGCACACTGTTATTACTCAGATCTTTGTTTATCTGGAGTTCTTGGGGGTAGGGAGCAGAGGCTGATGGAAACATTGGCTCTATTAACGCACCCCATGAGTATCACGAGGCTATTTTTAAATGAGAGGTCACTGCAGTTTTGTATGAGCCCCAGAACCCACAACATTCCTACCCCTGAAAAAGCTTCTAAGATCCCTGGAGTTCTAGGGCACTGATTTTCAACCTGTGTGCTGCAAGAATTTTTAAAACAGGCAATACCTGATTATTTAGTCAGGGGCACTGACCTCTTTTCACTTAGATGGTCAAAGATAAAAATAACAACAGCCAAAACAACAGCCATTGGTGTGAATGAACCAAAATTATATCTATTCTTTTGTGAGATTTGCAAAAAATATTTTTTGTGTGCTACAGAATTTTAGTAATTAGTTTACGGTGCCACGAGAGGGAAAAGGTTGAAAATCGCCGCTGCTCTATGGTACACGAGTAAGAGCATACAGTGTACAACCTGTAAGAGTTAAACCTCATTATTACCTGAGCATAAAGAACCTGATCATTGGCTCCACAATTAGCCAGAGAGAGAGCTGCTAAGCCCTCTGAGAAATAACAAGAGGCAAGATGTGTTTGGAAGCACAGTAAGCCCATGAGGTAAGTGACTCAGAGAAAGAATGGCACAGTAGACAAAACAAAGATTTTGGAGTTAGGCCAATCAACCTGGGTTCAATACATAGTCTGTCATTTACAAAATGTAAGACCCTGTATAAATTACTGAACCATTCTCAGCTTCAGGGTTCTTATCTGTAAAATAGGGCTGCTGTGAAGGCTAAAGGGTGCTCACTGCCAGCCAGACTGGACTTTTGCTTACTAAATACCCTTAAACTTCTCTGCAAATACTATTCCTCTTCCACTATGAGTGGTCTTCCACAACCCCTTCAATTGATGTCTCAGCTTAAACTTCTTTTCCCTGGGCAGCTTTTAATCTAGATCCAAGACTAGTCAGGATCCCTGTACTTTTTTCTTAGTACTTGGCTCATAGAATGTTAAGTAATTATTTGCAAAATGACTGGCTTAATAAAATTCTCTTCCTCCACCACACTGTTAGTACTTTAAAGGGAGGTACTATGTTTGCCTACAATATTGCTTACCAGCACCATGCTTGATGTATATACATATACTATTTGACTTGATTTCACAACTACAGGAGGTAAATAGAACAAGGATCATTATCTGCATCCTTGGAATAAGAAGGAACACAAAGAGAGGATTTGTGGGCATGGACAATGTGGGGCAGACTGACTGTAGGAGTGGGGGGCACAGCGCAGGGGAGAGCAATGGGGAAAAAGGTGTGATAACTGTAACTGAACAATTATGAAAAATAAAAAAATATTTTAGGGAATCAAAAAAAAGAAAATCAGCTCAAAAATTCTGTTTATTCAAGTCATACAACTAGAAGTCAAAGGAAATGTTATTTTTAATTTTTGGATGAATAACTTTATAATTCAAAATTAACCTCTTCCTATATCTTTCAAACAAGGAGTAACATATAATCCCTAAATTGTTTTGGACTATTTCTGTCCTTAAACTTTTTAATTAAAGGCTAATGACATCATTTATCTACAATCTTAAACTATTGGTTAACATCATATACTAAGAGAACTTACAGAAAAAAATATTAAATTTAGTCAGAAACATGTAATTGTAAGTTAACAAAAGCCCTGGCTGGTATGGCTCAGTGGGTTGAGCACTGGCCTGTGAACCAAAGGATCACCAGTTTGATTCCCAGTTAGGGTACATGCCTGGGTTTCAGGCTAGGTCCCCAGTAGGGGGCGCACGAGAGGCAACCACACATGGATGTTTCTCGCCCTTTCTTTCTCCTTCCCTTCCCCCCTCTAAAAAAATAAATAAATAAAATCTTTTAAAAAAAACCTTTAAAATAAATAATTGTAAGTTAACAAAATGAGTTCCAAGAGACATGCCACCTTCAAAAGTAAAACCAAACCAAGAGGTTTATTTAGTGAAACGATTCCGACGGGCTGCCAGTTTTCTAATAAATTTAAAGTGGTACTTGATATAATTCTAAAACATGTGTGCTTCTCTCCGGTTTGTTCACCTTGGTATACAAAGCTATAAATATGTGTGCTATAACACAATGGCTCATTACCTACGTTGCAGGTCTCAGGAGTGTAAAGTTAGGAATCTGAATAATATGAAATTCTATACTAAATCCTAGTCTCAGGTTCTCAATTCTCCACCCCCAACCATGAAAACCCCCCTATTCTCCAACATCCCCCCTAACAGGGTCATAATTGTGTTCTCCAAATAACCAGCTCAAGAAATATAAATTACTTATACTATCATAATGTGAAGAAGTAAATAGGAAAGCAGATTTCTCACGATTTTTAAACTACATATTTTAAGTATAAAATGGAATAAATTAAAATATCAATTGTTTTTATCATCTACGCTCTGTTGGCAGAAATAATTGAAAACTATTCACTTTTAAGATATTTTAGAGATAATCACGCTAGATTGAATACTTTCTAAACAAAAAGAAATATTGCTATTAGAAAGAAAAAAAAGAACCCGTCAAAGGTAATGATTAAATAGCTACTATATATGTAAGGCCCATTGGCCAGTCATGGTGCTAATCTCTTTATGGACCCATTTCCTCTGACCCTGTGATAGTTACTATCCCCACAGATGAGGAAATTGTCTTGTTCCTGGGCAAATTCAGGATTCAAATTTAGTTCTTCCTGAATCTAACATATGTGCTCTTACCCACTACTATCCTTTCCTTGACAGTTCCTTTCTTATATACATTTCCATAAGGCAAATGTGGAGTCACACAAGAATAAAGTTTAAATACAGAAATCTCAAGTCAACATTTTCCATTTATTACTTATTCAATAACCAGCACTACAGCTCATTACACATCAAAACTGTCCTAATAACAGGAAAACAGGATGTGACTGCTAAACAGGGAACCAGGCTGTAGCTATAGTGTCATTACTACATGACACAATACAAGATTCAGTCTGTATACTTCACTATCTCATGATCAAAGATCACCTATCTAATCCAGAGAAGGTAAAGGAAGCAGAAAAGGGCACTGAACAGGAACCACAGATCTGGGTTCTAATCTAAACTCTACCTCTCATCAGCTTTGTGTTTGTAACCACTTCTCTAAAACTGTTCAAATTTAAGTCGGGATTTTTTTTTTTTTGCCTGAAATCTTCTTATATTGTAAGGATCAAATAAGATAGGATAAAATTATTCTGAAAACTGTACCGTGCTATACAAATAGGATATCATCAACCCTGGTGGTTTTGTAGGGTATAGCAGTGTAAACATGTTTGTACAAAATCTAGCCTCATTACTGGAAAGATCCCTTAGAGCAGCACAGCATAATGAAAAAGAGCGAGATAGTCTAGGGCTCAGGTTTTCTTACAATTAACAAGCCGTGCTATCAAATTATTTAACCTATCTGAATCTGAATCTATTTCTTCATCTGTAAAGTGGGGATAATGATTTCTCTAAGAGTTACAAACCACCTAGCTCAGTACTTGGTTTTCAAGCAATTTAGGTTTCCTCTTTTCCTATGCAAACATCAGGTCTACAGGATGTTACTGAAGTGTGAATGTGCACGCATACATACGTACCACACCCACAAAGATTCACACCCACTCGGACAAATACAGGGCAATACATTAGTAGTATCCCATATTAATAACAATGGGGATGAAATTTAAATCTTGATTACCAAAGAAAGATTTTTATGACACTGATATTTTTAAAGTTTCTTAAACATGTCACATTTCACAGCTCATTTCACAGCTCATAACTAATTTGCAAGAAGACTAAACAACAGCTAAAATTTAACATTGTTATCCATTTTGGGATATTAGGGAAATTTGGTTTTTCTCATTAAATCACTTCTTATTCAAAAACAAACTGTTAAGCAGTTAGGTCAGTACAGGGACAAATTAATCCATAATAAATTACATTAATTTCCACTCACATGGAGATTCCTAGCAAACATTGCTGAAATGATTACTCAGTGATCTGTATTCATTATGACATGGCACAAATAAGCCAACTGGCCAAACAGCAATCCAAGAATACTGTGTTTCTAAGAGCTAAAACATGTCTTAATTTCAAAATATTAAAAAGTACTTAAGAGTCTTAATTGGGGTTCTCATCTTTCAAAAGATTTTGGGTTATGATGACCTAGATTAGTTCCAGGAGCAGAGCCCTGTTTACAAAACCTAAGATCTTGGAGAGAAGAAAATGTTCTAGCCTGTTTTTTTGGCATGGTTCATACTACATTGTTTAAAATGAGCTAGAACAAGGGTTATTTATAATCTAAGCTACTGGACAAACACTTTGTCTAATAATATCTTGTACACACAAGTCATATTTAAAAGTATCAAGATCAAGTATACGAATTTGCTTTTAATATCCTATATACGTAGTCTTTATAAATTAATATCACCATTATTACATAAAATGTGTGCCAAGATGCACATGGGTTCCCCTTTACCTATACTCATCCTTCTTTAAGGACATATTGTGGGATATTGTTAATCTCCTGCTACTATATTGTAAAGAATGATAGGTGTGATTCATTCATAAATCTAGAACCAATAGTAACTTTTTTATTTAGATAAAATTATCTTTTAGTAAAGTATTGCCATGAATATAAGGTATGTTACATTTATCTGTCCATTAGATCATTCTAACTTTGTGAAACAAGAATATTTTGTAGATGAGACCTGGCTGTTGTGGCTCAGTGGTTGAGTGCCTGCCTGTGAATCAAAAGGCGGTCAGTTCGATTTCCAGTCAGGGCACAGGGGCGCGTGAGAGGCAACCACACATTGATGTGTCACTCCCTCTCTTTCTCCTTCCCTTCCCCTCTATAAAAAATAAAATAAATACCTGGCTGGTGTAGCTCAGTGGCTTGAGCGTGGGCTGGGAACCAAAGGGTCCCGGTTTGATTCCCAGTCAAGGCACATGCCTGGGTTGCAGGCCAGGTCCCCAGTGAGGACCATGTGAGAGGCAACCATACACTGCTGTTTCTCTCCCTCTCTTTCTCCTTCCCTTTCCCTCTCTCTAAATATAAATAAATAAAATCTTTAAAAATAATAATAATAATAAAATAAATAAAATCTTAAAAAAAAGAATCAAAATAGCCATTGATTATGTGTTTATTAAATGCCTGGCAAACCACTTTACTGAGATTATGTCATTATTAAAAAACCTATTAAAATGAATACCATTATTATCTCAATTTTAATCAACGAGGAAACTGAAGCCCAGAGAAGTTAGATAATTTGACCAAACTTACATAGAGGAGATGACAAAATCAGAACTTGAATGCAGGTCTTTCTAGTTCTAAATGCTAAAACAATCCGTAGGATTAAATGTGCTGTGGAATTAATTTAAGGTATTGGGAGTATCATTTTCTTAAAAAAAATTTTTTTTTAAGATTTCATTTATTTTTACAGGAGAAGGGAGGGAGAAAGAGAGGGAGAGAAACAGCAATGTATGGTTGCCTTTCACATGGTCCCCACTGGGGACCTGGCCTGCAACCCAGGCATGTGCCCTGACTGTCTTTTTAAATAAAATATAAAAACATTAGCCACCATTGCATAAGCGAAACTGAGTAAAGACTATTGTTTGGGGAGAGGGAGTGTTGTTATGGGGCAGCAACATCAACTTTCTTTGTAACTGTGGGCAGTCAAAAAAACCTAAAGCCACTGCTCCATGCAATACTGTCTCTCAGTTACCACCATCCCCTACAATGTCCTCATATAGGGATTTGGTTCTACCTTATCACATGCAACCAACATGGGCTTCAGAAGCACATAGTCAAGGTTGATAGCTTTATTTTACTAAATCATTTGATAAAGAAGTAGTTACTAGAGATTTACAACCAGAATTCACACACCTCACAGGCTGTCAAAACTCAGGTCTATAAACCTTTACTTAGGTGGCACTACACTACCTGAGACACAGATGTGTGGGTTCCAAAGGATTCAGAATGCACAAATTCTGTAACCTACTGAGTATACCTTTTTGCATAGAGGGAGACAGGAGTTTTCTTTTCCTTACACAAATGCTACAGTCAATCTGTCTATCAAAGTTCTCCATTTCCAACACAATTTCAGTTTATATAATCATTTCACCCAGCAAGCCTGTGGAAAGTATTTATGATTTGAATATCTCAATAGTTTCTAACCTTTTAGACCAGGCAGGTTTTGGCTGCATTGCCTAGAGGGGAAAATCAATAAGGTCTCATGAATTGAGCACCTCATTTGAAGTCTGTACTTACTGAGAATAAATTTCCATCCCTTATTCTCAAAAACAAGACAAAATAAAACAGAACACACACACACATACTCAAACCCAAAATATCTGAGACCACTACAAGTAGAAAAGAATAGTGGAATGCAGGAGAGCTAAAGTCTGTGCAGGCCATCTGATACTCTTTTCCTCTTAGGTTACCTCCCCTACTCCCCACCTGTGCCTCTTCCAAAACAGCACAAGGTAACCTCCAGTCCTGATTTGTTTGTGGGCTCTGGAAAAAACACCAGGAAAGATTACGTTTTACTGCAAGTTCCAGAGGCCAGAGGCGGTGTTAGTTTTTGCTCATCATTTTATTTCCAGCACACACTGAGTGGGACAAAAGTAGGTTTATAGTTGTGAGTACATGAAACACAGAGTTTATTCTCGTAGTATTATTTATTAATTATTGTATAATTTTCCATGTGAACAACTGTAGACCTACTTTTGCACCACCCTGTATACATTAACTAGAGAACTGTGTTAAAACAGAACCACCTAGCCTTTGTTTCTTTCAAGTTCCTCGAGGAAGGCTGGATGACCTTTATGTCACTTCTGGTGCCAGAACCTAGAGGTGATTGTGCTCTTGCTATAAGTAGTGTAGTATAGAAAATATCAACCAGCTAGTAGGAAATTGGAGTTTTTGTTTTGTAGTTGGACAGATTACTTCTTTTTCTCAGAGCTTTATGCTTTCTCAACTATGAAAATGAAAGAGACAATCTCTAAGGACCTTTGCAACTCTGATTTCTAGCAATAGCATGATTCTGAGAGTAATTTCAGAATAACAAAAGCATTTTCATGTCCTAAGCTCTTCATAATGGAATTTAATCTGTAACTCCATGTAACCTGAGGATTTTTTTCATTGTTAGCCATTCAGAGTCCCCTGGCAGTTACCTGAACTCTGCAAGAGAAACTACAAGAAAAAGCACAGGCCAGAGTTATTATATGGTGGATTACAGAAATATGCCTCCAGGACCGGCATTCAATCAATACAATAATTACTAAGATCTGAATACACTTCCTCAAAGACACAGGTACCAGTCCCTTATCCCAGCTTCTGAACAGCGAGTATATGTACTTAAGCACACACATTCCCAGAGAAACAATTTTTAAGAAATGAGTTATAAATGGACTCTAAGATTTCCTGCTTTGTGCTCTTTCTAACAAATACACTGAACACACCCCTCCCATGGACAATTTTTTTTTTTTTCTTGAAGCTCTGGTGGAAAGTGTTTATCTGGATGGCTAAGAGAGAAGATATGAGCCCTTTTTCTCCTAAATACAGCTAGGAGAGTGTGGGGATCTCCTTGCTTTCACAGAGCACATAAGCTTGAAAGGTTCAAGGGCCTCTAACTCCACAGAGTTTATTAAATTTTTGCCAGCAATTATCTGGAATCTCTAACACCATCCTGTTTCTCTCCCCTGTGTTTGTAATAACACAGATACTTTATAAGAAATAATGCCCTTTATGTCTCTGATAAGAGAGTATTATAAAACAATAGCTATGGTATTTCAGTACTGTATGCTATTAATATTCTCAAGGTTTTCATAAAAGGGAACACTAGTCCCCCATATATTACAAAGAATGGTGGCAAAATGAAAAGAAAGAAGCCCTTCAATTCACATTAATGTACATGCTATCCCTTGAACACATTAATTGTTCAGAATGTCCTCTCTTCCAGTCCTCTCTCCCTTATTCACTGTAAATTCCCATCTACCCAAACCATACTTGTCTTTTAAGGCTCAATCAAGCTGCTGTCTCTGCCCCGAAATTATTCCCCCCAGCTGAAATCAATCATTCCCTATCAATTCTGATAGCAGAGACATTCCTTTTACCATTTATTCAGTTATCAAATGCCTTGCATCATGTTTATGTACTTATCTCATTTGAATCCCCCAATACCCTTGAGATGTGGGCATAAATATCCCCACTCAGAAACAAACGCTGACACTAGAGAACTAATTCTATAGGATTACAAAACTAACAAATTACAGAACAGGAATATATAACATTTTCCACTAATAACTTTATGCTATACCACAAAGATACTAAAATGCATGTAAACATTCATTTAACAATACTTATTGAGCAGCTACTAAATGCCAGGCACCCATCCACACATGGAGAAACAGCAGTGAACAAATGTCATCAAGTCCCTGTCCTCATGAAGCTTACATTCTTACTGGGGAGAAAAACAAAAAGGAAATAAACAGATATAGACCATCAGGTTAAGCAGTGATAAGGACTATGAAGAAGAGTAATGCAGAGTAAAGAGAGAGGAACTGTACTCTTTCTGATAGGATAATCAAGGAAGGCTTTTTTGAGGAGTGTGTGACAACCCGGCAGGAAGTCAAGTGAAGTAAAGGACACAGTTGTGAGACTTGTATTCCAAAAGCAGACAGCAAATGCAAGGGCCCCACAGTGTCAGTGCGCTTGTGCTGACTGAAGAGCGGCAAGACCAACGTGCCCAAAGTACAGGGAACCTCAGAACACTAAGAAATGAGGTGAGAGGCAGCCTGAAGCTTTAGGATTAAAAATAAAACTCTTCCCAAATTCAAATATAATTCTTTTTCAATTGGAAAAAATCCTGAAATGTCATCAACACTTTTATTTTAAATCCACTTTGTCTAAGTAATGTTTTTTTTAAAGTTAAATGAGGAAACACTGCTAAAATTACAATTAACTATTCAATTTACATGATCTAATTGTCTTTTTCCAAAAGCCAATAATTTTACTCAATTCTACCTTCATGTGCCCTTACAATGTACTCTAAAACCTTTCTAAATGTTGTCCAACACGAGTCTAACTCCCTTTCTGTAATAGGAAGCAACTTCCTTAAAGTGACTTAAGATGATATTGGGATGACTAGGGAAATGTGAATGTAAACTGCACATTGGATATCAGTGTTGCATCAGTGTTAGATTTCTGGAGTGTGATAAGTGAATTGCAGGTGTGTAGGAGGAAGTTATTTTTGGGAGATACATGCAGTGGTGACAAATGGTTAACAACTGGCTCCAGAGGGAAAAAAGCCCTGCTTTGTTGCAACGTCAATTTCCATGGTACAAATACTGTCACCATTGCTGATTTCAGGCAACCAACTTGATGCAGAGTTGGGGAGAAATGTACAAAATCAGCTTCTATGTGCTGATGCCAGCAAGTTCCATGTGCATGGGGATGAACTGTCATGATGTCTGCAACACACTCTCAAATTATTTAACACATTAAGTGCAGCGTCAGTCCCTGGGGACTGACAGTGAACTTTCCGTTCAGGCAGTATCAGTCCCCAGGGGCTGACAGTGGACTTTTCGTCTGGGCAACATCGGTGTGTGGGACCGGCAGTATCAAGGTTAAAAAATAAATGTTGTAATTTTAATGAAGTTTTGCATGGGTTGCACCATTGTGCGCCTGTTTATACTCTAACTCAACACCCGTTGAGTGGTCGCGGGCCCGCTGCCTGAACAGAAAGCCCAGCAAAATCGGCTCTGCACTTAACATGTTAAAACAAACAAACCACCCTGGCTGGTGAGACTCAGTGGATTGAGCACTGGACTGCAAACCAAAGGGTCATTAGTTCCATTCCTAGTCACAGCACATGACTGGGTTGCAGGCCAGGTCCCCAGTAGAGGGCGCACGAGAGGCAACCACACATTGATGTTTCTCTCCCTCTTTCTGTCTCCATTCTCTTCTCTAAAAACAAATAAATATTTAAAACAAAAACAAAAAAGCCAAATCTCTATATCTGTCTATCTAATCTACCCATCTACCTACCTATTAAGTAACAGGTGAAACAAAAGGGGTAAGTAGAATGTTCGTAATCAATCTCTGAAAAGGCATTTGGATGTTACTTGTATAATTCCAACTTTTCTATGGGTATGAAATTTTAAAAAATTAGACAAATAAAATTAAAGAGTAAATAAGGTAGGGAAGTTTAAAGACATCTGATGGCTATTTTTTTTTTATTTTTGTAAAATGAGTAAGTCAGAATTTCTTGTATATCAGTATCTTTTCATCAAGTATACAAAAAGCAGTTTGCCAATAGTAAGTGCTAAAGTTACACATTCTCTTACCATTATAAATTTAAATAGAAACAACGCACTATCATGTGACAAACCATGATATCTCTTCACAAAACAAAATTGGTTTAAAAACATAAAAAAAATTTCTAGATGTCACGATTAAGTATTCAAAATTTTTAGAAAAATACGTTTATTGCCCTGGCCAGTGTGGCTCACTTGGTTGTGTAGTATAGGTTGTGTAGTATATGGTTGGGCGTCATCCAACAAAGAGTCACAGGTTCGATTCCTGGTCGGGGCACATACTTGGTTTGTGGGTTTGACTCCCAGTCAGGGCGCTTTCGAGAGGCAACCAATCAATGTTTTTCTCTCCCTCTCTTTCTCCCTCTCTACTCCTTTTTCTAAAATTAATAAATAAAATCTTTTAAAATATGTTTATTGATTTTAGAGAGAGGCAGACATTGATGTGAGAAACATCAATAGATTGCATCCCATATACTCCCTAATCAGGGATCAAACCTGCAACCTAGGTATGTGCCTTGACCAGGAATCAAACCACCAACCTTCTGGTGTATGGGACAGTGTTCCAACCAACTGAGTCACAGTAGTCAAGGCAGGGTAAAGTTTTTAAATGATCTGATTTCAAAACAACAACAAAAAGGCCTGATTTCAGATATTGATACCAAATTTTAATTCCATTCAACAATATATGTTCGATAGTGGGAAAATTTTAAAAATAGAAACTTCATATTAATTTAAAATGTTAATCCCCAACTACAAATTGGTTGTACTCCCAAAAAGATAAGTTTTTAAGTAAATAATGGTCATACTTGAAATAAATATTATTATTTATAAATAATGTGAGTTACGACTCGATTCCCAGACAAGCCTACCAAAACTTCTTATCCTCTAACAGCCATTGCTTGCAGCATCACGGAACAAGTCTAAATTCGGAGTTACAGAAACAGAAGGGCCACACCCCAAGCACTGAATCGATCCTAGGTAATGTTCTGAAATAAAGAAAAAAGCAATTTTGGACACTACTGTACCACTCTAATGTCTTCCATCGACCTTCTTCTAGTGTCCACCTCCACCCCAGTGCTTTGCCCTAGTGTTACTCTAAGTGTTCATTATGGTATGTTACTGCCCAGAAACAGTTGGTGTGCCCCAGTTACCTACTTCCCCTCTCACTGAATGTGCATTACAGATGTATGGTTTAATGCTGGTTTTCAGTTCCTTTGGTTGTATTCCCGAATATGTTTCAAAGTGACACAATAAGGGTCTGTTGATCTCTTATGCCTGTTTTGACTAGCCTTCACAACAGAGCTTTGAAACACTATTCTCTCTGGCAGGTACAAGAATGGCTCTGACAACCTCCATTTCCCCTTAAGAAAGTCTTAAGACCCTTGTGGGAGAAGTGCCCTCCCAATACCCAGAGGAAAGGGATATCCTGATCTCCAAAGGCAGAGGGAATCCTAAATGAATCTGAACAAACAGGTCTTGCCAATATTCCCCTGGTTTACTACCCTCAGCTTACACATAGCACATTTTCCTACAGCCTGTCAACCTTCATCAAATCTAGTATAAAAAAACTTGGGTTTACCCATTTCTTTAGATCATCATTTCCTTATAAAAGGCTAAATAAATTGAATGCTTTTCTGTGAAAGAAAGAGAAAGAAAGAAAAGGAAGGAAGAAAGAAAGAAAGACCCATTTTCTTAGTGCAGCTGATTAAAGTTGTGTATCCTCGGAAGTAACACACTTACCAATCCCTCTCTGTGCCAGGTATAGGTGCTAAACCATTGGTTCTCAGTCTTTCCCACCATCCTTAAGGTTGATGGTGTTAGAACAAAAAGAAGTTAAGTTCAGACAGGCTATGTAATTTCTTCAAGGTCATTTGACTACTAATGACCTAAGTGCTAAAGTCAGAGTTTCTAAGTTTGACTATAAAGCCTTAGGGTATCAACTCTTCCTGCATTATAGAATGCAACTAAGGACTCCTTTGAGATAATTTTATAACAAAGTATGATCATCATTTCAACAGTCCCCAAAAATGTGTAATTAAATATATATTTATTAATCTAAATGAATTCTAGTTGGTATAATGTCAAAAGAACAAAGGAAAACTTTTTAAAAAATCAGGCACTGTGTGAATGGATATTTTTAGACAGAGTGGCTCCAACTAAGATGCAGCTGGCTGTACTTAGAAGCATCTGGCTCATCTATATAAACATTTGTGCCCATAGGTAAACTAGTCAACATATACACAGCACTTCATAGCTTACAAAGTTCTCTGACACGTTATATCACCTGAAGCTCTGAATCAACATTTTGAGCCCAATACATTTCACAGATGAGAAAACCTTTAAGTGACATCATGAATCCCAATATAAACTCTAAATCTTTTGAGCCTTTTTCCTATTAACCTATTCTACCTTCTTGTATTTATAAACCTAAAGCTCTCCAACCAATTTAATCGTAATCTCTCTCTCTCTCTCTCTCTCACTTACACACACACACACACACACACACAAATAGCAACAAAAACAAATTCGGCATGGTGGATGGAGGGCAGAGAATTTCTAGCAAATGTTTGCATATGGATCCCTTGTTAACCAGATGTATATAAACCGAGGACCACCTATATCAAATAGCTTTTGCCTATTTTAGACATTTCACAGAATTTTATTTCAATTCAGTGAGATGTAATCAGTTTAAAAAATATATAATTTTCCTTTAAGTTATATACAAGTATATTTTATTTTATTATTTATTTATTTTTTATTGTTGTTTGAGTACAGTTGTCTCCATTTTCCCCCTCCACTCCCCCTGCAAGTGTATCTTAAAACTATTTTCTAAAAATTGGGTGTAGTCCTGGTCAGGTAGTTCAGTTGTTAGAGCATCATCCCAATATTCCAAGGTTGTGGGTTTGATCCATGGTCAGGACTCTTACAAGAATCAACCAATGAATGCGTAAATAAGTGGAACAACAAATCAATGTTTTCTGTCTGTCTCTCAAAATCAACAAATAAAAATATTATAAATAAATATATACATACATACTTAGATATAAAGTGGTGATAATAGCTTAATAGTCAATAATTCAAACAAATCCCTTAACTGGCAGAATTTCAGTTGGTGTCAGTAAAACAACCAATGATTGCTAACCATCTGCTTCTACTCCTATTTGGTCTACAAACATTGAGACACGCCAGTCATTCATTCTTTCAACAAATATACATTAAGCCACGATCAGCAGAATGACGTGGGTTACCAACGTGATCACTGGAGAGAAAGGCTTAGTGCATATGGCCCTGGGTAGTAATCAAAAACTAAAAGGTAGCCAGTGGGGCTGGGCATGGTGAACAAAGGGAAGAGAGGCAAAAGGCCTTCTTGTAATTTTACCGGATGAGTAACTTTGATATGGATAGGAAAATATGACAACACTCAACTCAGATTATTGCTGGGTGTTTTGGTATTACACAAGAACTACTGTCTAATATTTGTAAGCTGCTGTCATTTTTACCCAGTCCATCCTGTTTCAGTTTAGTAAGAAAGTCTGACATAATCAAGAAAGTATTCTGATTTTTTTACCCATTTAAGCAAAGACAAAATTAACTACTGACAAACTGACTTTCATGTACCTGCTTAAGCAAAATACTTTTTCCAGGTACTACAATTTCAATTTTTTATTACCAAAAAAGTCAGTATTAAGTTATTCTAAGTTTAACATTCCCTCGGCTTTTAAAATCCTTAGCTTCGGGGGGGGGGGGCTATAAAACCTAAATTAATAATATAATCAGAAAGGAGGTATCTTATTTCATTTGGGCTGCTATAACAAAATACTATAAACTAGGTGGATGAATAGACACTTCTCCAAAGAGGGCATATAGATATGGCCAACAGACATATGAAAAGATGCTCAACATCATTAATCATCAGAGAAATGCAAATTAAAACCACAGTGAGATATCACCTCACATCTGTCAGAATGGTTATCATCAATATATTAACAAACAATTGCTGGGGAGGATGTGGAGAAAAGGAAACCCTCATGCACTGTTGGTGGGAATGCAGACTGGTGCAGCCACTGTGGAAAACAGCATGGAGTTGCCTGAAAAAATTAAAAATGGAACTGCCTTATGACTCAGCAATTCCACTTCTGAGAATGTAACCAAAGAAACCCAAAACACCAATTTGAGAGAATACATGCACTGTTATGCTCATTGCAGCGTTATTTACAATAGCCAAGGTTTGGAAGCAGCCCAAGCATCCATCAGTGGATGAGTAGATAAGAAAGCTGTGGTACACTGACACAATGGAATACTTCTTGGCCATAAAAAAGAAGGAAATCTTACCCTTGTGACAGCATGGGTGGACCTGGACAGCATTATGCTAAGTGAAATGAGCCAGTTAGAGAAAGACAAATACCATATGATTTCACTCATATGTGGAATCTAATGAACAAAATAAGCTAACAAAATAGAAAGAGACTCATAGATACACAGAACAGACTGACAGCTGTCAGAAGGGAGAGGGGTTGCAGGGCTAAGTGAAAAAGGTAAAAGGATTAAGCAAAAAACCCAAAAACAAAACCCCTCATATATACAGACAACAGTATAGTGATTACCACAAGGAAAGAGGGTATGGGGGAGGCAGAAGAGAGTACAGGGGGGTGTAAATGGTGATGGAGGAGACTCGACTTGTGGTGGTAAACACAACATACGAATGATGTATTCTAGAATTGTACACGTGAAACATCAATACCTCAAAACTATTGACGTAAAAACTATTTCTAACCAAAACATAAAGCATAGCAAATTGATATTAATCTTTTAAATTAAAAAGAATTTTGCTATGGCTGGCGTGGCTCAGTGGATCAAGCACAAGCCTGTGAAACAAAGGGTTGCCAGTTCAATTCTCAGTCAGGGCACATGCCTGGGTTGTGGGCCAGGTCCCCAGTAGGGGGCATATAAGAGGCAACCACACATTGATGTTTCTCTCCCTCTCTGTCTCCCTCCCTTTCCCTCTGTCTAAAAATAAATAAGTAAAATCTTTAAAGAGAGGGGGAAATGGAGACAACTGTACTTAAACAACAATAAAAAATATGAAAAAAAAATCTTTAAAAAAAGAATTTTGTTCTACTCAAACAAAAGTTTACAATACCATAAACTTAAGATTTTGAAATTTTGGGAACTTTTGAAATCAAAATGTAAGGTTATATACCATTATTTTGAAATATGTCTTTATAGGGAAAAATATGACTCACTCAAAAACAATTAGAAATACCATACATTTATGACATAACATAATTTTTTAATTACTTCCACACAAAGATCACACTTTAGACTTCTCTTGAAACACTGGATATATTCAATTCATGTCTAGGACCAAGTCCAAACACGGCACCCTTGAGTACAAGGTGGAGTAATGCTATTTAACCTTCAAAGCGGCCCAGCTTTACTCAGCAGTTAACAGCCTTTAAAAATCTATTTCTTGGAAGCTTAGTCCACCCATGTGATCGCTTACACAGAGAAATTAAACTGTAATTGTAATAACAAATGACAATATAAAGAAATAAATTACACATATATAGTAGGCATCCTTTTGCAGCTTTTATATTTTTTCTCAGATAAATATATATTAATAGCCAATTAAATCTGCTTGAGCCTTAGCAGGTTGAACAGTATGAATATAAAACAAAACAAAATAGTGTTAGGCTATTGCACATTTGATTATTTCCTTACCTCTATCGAACATCTTTTGTAACTGACCAACATATAAACATCTATAACGTCTTCTTTAACATGATCCTGGTTATCGTTTAATTTGTATCTTTGTGCCAAACACTGTCACATTTCATCCTAACAACTATGAGAGGTTTGAATTATCCCCATTTTACAAAGAACCTGAGACTCAGGGATTAAGTAATTTGGTGAAGATTAAATAGCTAGCCAGTAATGTAACAAGGATACAAATACAGGTCTGATTCCAAAGCCTGGGCTAATGATAACATGAAAGAGTCATCTTTAGCAGCACTGCCCAAGTAATGTTATGTAACTGCTCAAAAATTAAAAAAATAAAAAGACTTCTCTCAGACAATGGTAAAATACTACTGACAATTGTGAAATGTAGCAATTGCACTATACCAGTGATTTTCAACGGGTGTGCCACAAGAATTTTTAATTGATTTTTTAAAAATATGTTATTGATTATGCTATGACAGTTGTCCCATTTTACTCCCTTTATTCCCCTCCGCCCGCGCCCCCCCCAATTCCCCGCCCTTTAGTTTTTGTCCATGGGTCATACCCATAAGTTCTTTGGCTTCTACATTTCCTATACTATTCTTAACCCCCGCCCTCCCGTCTGTTTTCTACCTACCGTTTATGCTACTTATTCTCTGTACTTTTTCCTCCGCTCTCCCCCCCCCACTCCCCTGTTGATATCCCTCCATGCCTTATATAAATCCCTTTAATTGATTTTTTAGAGAACGAGAGGAGAGGAAAGAGAGAGAAGGGAAGAGGGAGGGAGAGGGAGAAAGAGAGAGAAACATCAATTTGTTGTTCCACTCTATGCATTCATTGGTTGATCTTTGTATTGTGCCCTGACCAGGGATTAAACCTGTGACCTTGGCACGTTGAGACAATGCTCTAACCAACTGAGCTGCCCAGACTGGGTCCACAAGAATTTTTAAAACATGCAATACCTGACTATTTAGTCAGGGGCACTGATCTCTTTTCCCTTATATTTTCAAATTTAAAAATGACAACAGGCAACACAGCAATAGCCATCTGGTGTCAATTAAACAAAATTATACCTAATTTTTTTTTTCAGTTTGGCAAAAAATATAACATTTTTTGGTGTGCCACAGAATTTTAGTAATTAGTTTATGTGTGCCGTGAGATGAAAGAGGTTGAAAATTGCTGTGCTATTCGGTAACATATTATCTGAAAGTGCAGTAGGAGCTCACCTGACTTTCACTTAACCAGCTAGCAAGATGGGCCAGTGCTTCCATAACCTCCATAAGAGCAAACTAAAAGACACTAACAGTTAACAGGATATAGCAGGTCCTTGAATAGCGTTGTTTCTTTATAATGTCGATGAGGAAAAAAACCTGATTTTCAGACCAGGCCACTGTCTGTACGGAATCAGCAAGTTCCCCCATATCTGTGTGGGTTTCCTCCAGTTTCCTTCCGCATCCCAAAGATGTGCATGTGAGATGAAAGGCGTGCCTAACTTGTCCCAGTCTGAGTGAGTGTGGGTGTAGTGCGATGCATCCTGCAATGGAAGGGTGTCCTCCTGTCCAGGGTGGTTCCCACCTTGTGCTCTGAGCTTCTAGGGAAAGGATCCAGTCGTCTGCGACCCTGAACTGGAATAAGTGGGTTGGAAAACAATTATCTTCCTTGTTTTTTACCAGTCTTCTTAAATGTATGTATAGCTCACATTTATTTCAATGTTTGATGTTAGAAGTGTGTGGTGTCTTTATTTAAAAGTTTGGTGATGTTTCTGTGATCAGAAGTATGCTATAGGAAATTAACTCTAGTTTATATCGATTAGCTTATGGGAATACCACTTTGTTATACATTGCTTTGCTTAAAGTTGCAGTTTCCAAGAACCAATCCATGACATTGAGGACTTACTGTACTTTCTGGTTGCCTGCACACTTTTACTTCTACTAGTAGAGTTGTATGTTTAATTAGTATGTGGTCTCTATTCCCAAATCTGTTTATGCCCCTTGAAATTAACTAATTTATTTAAATATTATATAGGCCAATGAAATCAGTGCAAAAAGAGTTATTTCAGTGAAAACTATGTTGAATGCTTTGGAAAAAGCATATTTTGATGAACATATATTCTTCCCTCTCGCCAAAACAAATTCCTATAGAATATATGTATACAAGACACCTATGAAACCATGTGAAACATTAAAAGTAATTTTTTAATGTAAAAGATTATACCCTCAGGGTGCTCTGAAAACTCTTATTCTACTTCAAAGAAGTCAAAACTATGTGTACAATACTGGTGTAGTTTATATAAAAAAGGATCGTCTCTAACTCTGAAAAACAGGCCCCATTTCTCCCTTCAAAAGGGCCTAATGCTACATCAAAAGATAGGTGAAATAATTAAGGGTTTTTTTAAAAATAATTTCTCACTTAAACTTACTTTTTCAACTAGCCAACTATCACACCCAATCATGGGGGATATGAGGCTCCTATTTTACTTATTTAGAAACTCTCTGAAGCACAGCTGTATCTCACACTAAGCTAATGTCCCCAAATTTCTACACTAGAATTCATGTACTTTACTCAGATTCTGAACGAATATCTGAAGGGTTCTCCTATTTACTCTCATTTTACAGAGAACTCAGTACTACGCATAGTTATCTAGTTCTCTAGCCCAGAGACTTACAGTGGTGAAATTAAAAGGAGGCAAGAATAAGCATGATAGCAACAAAGACTGTCGACAGCATGGGAATTTAGAAATCAAATCTAAAAAACAAAAAATCTACTAAAATAGTTTAACCTAGAGGCAAAAAAACTTATTTAGGGCCTTTCTGGATTATGACAGAATACAAAGTTGACACTCGTAACAATGCCTCTTTATCATTAAGTAAAAATTAAACTATATTGATTGTCTATTTTTTTAAGGGCAAGGAAGCATTACTATTTTAGAGACTTGTCCATAAGTCATGATTACAACTGAAAATATTTTTGGCATTTAAAGAGTAAAGTTCCAATTATCCAGAAAATTCACTCATATAGAACAGTTTCTTAGACACCAATGTAGAAAGAGTGAAGTATTACTGTCATCTAGCTAAGTTTTGCCTTTCCAACTTCAGGTCAAGAAATCAATTCACTGGGTTGTGACAGCAATTTTTTAAAAATGGAAATAAAACAGTAAATATAAGACCACATTCAAATAGCAAGGAAAGATTGCCTTGCAAAAAGTTTAGTTCAGTATTTCTATTCTATTTTGCAAAGTAAAAGACATTACTTACTCTGGGCTCTGGTCAAAAGAAAGTCATGGGCCTAACGAATCATTATTACTATGAAATACAATAACACTGAACTTGCAATCCCATCATTTTACACAATACTTAAGATACAATTTTAGAAAGCAAAATGCTACTTCTTTAGGAGTCTTGATGAATATATTTATTTTCCCTAATAAACTATCAATATATAAGTAATTTTTTATTGTATTTAGTACTAGTTTTGGTTAAAACAGAGATTGTATGCAAATATTTTTAAACTGCTTACAACCTGAAAGCAACCTTTAACAACAACAAACCTCAAAACACATAATAACTTCAATTTTATTTGCTTGTTTATTCTGAGATGCAATTAGTGACCTTGGTGACATTTTTTCCAAAGTCACTGATGTAATCTAAAAATCTAAATAAACTTGGGATTCTACACAAGCAACCTGCTTTTTAGCAATATACCTACTAATACTTCATGCATAAATAGCTGATTTTAAAAGCAGCCAAACACTTAAAACTAACTTAAGCCACTAAATTAAGTCTGGCTTTCTCCACTTCTTCCTAGTGCATTTTATTATGTATGTATGTATGTATGTATGTATGTATTCATTCCTCACCCAAGGACTTTTTTTTTTTCATTGCTTTTGTAGAGAGAGAGGGGAAGGGAGAGAGAAATATCGATTGGTTGCCACCAACATGCACCAGGAGGTGGATCAAACAGGAAACCTAGGTGTGTGCCCTGACCAGGAATCAAACCTGACCTTTTGGTTTATGGGAGGACACTCCAACCAAGGGAGCTTTCCAGTGCATCGTAAAAGACACTAGTACCAAAGACATATTTTAACTAGAATAGAAAATTTATCTTTCTAATCCACTTTGGAGAAAATACAGCAAAAACTAGGTTAATACATATCTTTTTTTAAAATGAGCATCTAATTCATATGAGGGTAAATGAATATTTCCATTCCTAAAGTCTCGGATTTGGAAGGAGTTTTGTCATCTGGTCCAACTCCCTAGCAAATACAATAACTCTCTTCTTACAATCTTCCTTGGAATCAAATCCCCATCTGACCGAAAAGCCTTCACTCCTAACTACTACTAAAAAGAAAATCAAAAGAAAACTGATAAATGAGTTTTCAGTTCCCCTGAATCCTTAAAAAACAGTTATTCTCCTAAATCCTGAAAACACAGGTTTGGAAAGTAAATGATACAGTTACTTCAATAGCAGTAACTATCCATATATTGATATATTGAAGAAGGCTCTGGAGTACGATGCAAAGCTTTCAGGTTTGCCTAAAGCACAAGAATCAGCTAGTGAAAGCAACACTAGTAATAAAATAGTATTTGTAAACTCAATCTTAAACTAAATTTTCTCATCAAGTTCAACTTCTTAAGCTGAAAAAGTTCGTAAACCTCTTTAAAATTGAAGTTAGAGTGACTTTACCTAAAATGAATAAGGTACTGATAACTCTAAAATGATACCAAGTATTGTGGCAAGTTAACAAATGCTGTTCTTGACGATTTCATTTTGAGTTCCAACAGAATCTCTCTGGAAACTACTTCAGTTTTGAAGACTATCCTCCCGTGCAGACCCTAACTCTCTCCTCCACTGTACCCTTCTCTACCTCGCCAGCTGGAATCTGTAACAGAAACAAGTCATCATATGTCATACACAAAGAGTTAGTCCTCCCACAGAATTAGGTTAACGCTTCTAAAATGGGGCACAGGGGAAAAAAAAAAAAACCTGGTTAAATAAATCATTTACCTCGGTCTGGCTTCATTTTCACATCCAATTTCCACCCAGGGTGCTGTGGAATACACGTGTGGGTTCTTTCAACAGGCTCACCGCTGATTCTGTGGCTTCTGCTGTTTGCAAAATGCTAAAAGAGACCAAAATAAAATTAATCAGGTTCTGCTCTAACACTCAGACCTTGCAAGAAAACTGTTAACAGGCCTCTTCCTGGCACTAACTGCGGTGACAGCACCATCGACAGGCTTGAAAAAAGCAAAACTTTCTGCACCGCCTCCCCAGTCTCCTCCGGTCCGAGCACCCCTCTCCCCCGCCCTGGTACTCTCCAGGCCAAAGTGTCCTTCTTTGACACAGTGTCTCTGAACCAAAAGGAAGATCTATTTATAACCTGGAGGTACAGGAAAAAAAAAAAAAAAAAAAAAAAAAAAAGACTCAAGCAACGCAAGCTAACTAGCCCCTTTGAAAAAAAAAAGAAAAACAAACACAACACAACACAACAAAAACCGCCGCTGGGAACAGTGGCACCTCCGCAGTGGCTGATACAGAAATTCTCCGACCTGGAGCCTGGGCGCAGGAAACTCTTTAAGACCCCCTGGCGCCTCCCCAAGGGCTCCTCCCGCCCGGCGGGCCTCACCTGTGTAATTACCCTCGGGCTAGCCTTTCCGCCGCGACCGCGGCCAAGTTTACACAATAAGAGGGTCAGAAAGCAAGGCGAGTCATCTCCCCGAGCCCAGCCCCCCGCCCCAAACGAACTCCGCGGGGCCGTCCCGGGTCGCTCCCTGCCACCCTCCGCTCAGCGCGGCCCGGCCGGAGGTCGCCCGGGCAGGGGTTCACGGCTGGGCGCCCGCCCCCGCCCTGCGCAGCCGTCCCGCGCGGCCCCGGACCTCCCTCGGCCCGGCCGCACCGAGCGCCGCGCCAGCCCCTCTCCCCACCGGAGAGTTGTTTTCCTGGCTCCCTCGGCCGACCTCTGCTGCCTAACTCGCTCTCCTCTCCGCTGCCGATCCCTCCTCCTCTTGGCACTTCTCTCAGCCGCTCGCCCGGAGACTCACATCACACTCCCACCTCAGACCCGAGGTTCGGAGAGGCGCAGGACGGGCGACAGCGGAGTGCGGCGCGCAGCGCCCCCCAGGGCTGCGTTAGGGGACCATGGGGGCCCGAGACGACAAGTCCGACGCTGCTCCCCGGCGCCCCTGTGGCCATCCACCCCCGCCTCAGCTGCAGCCTCGCTCTGCTCCCAGCCCGCAGCCGCTGGCCCTGACCGACTCGCACCCGAGCCCCGGGGCCCCCAGCCGGCCCGCCTGCCCCGCGTCTCTGCCAGCTCTTCGCCCGCCCGCTGTCTCTAGCTCTGGCGCCCAGCTCGCGATCCCCCTCGCTCGCCCAGTTCTTTCTCTGCTGTTTGCCCTGTCAAAACACTGCCCGGGTCACGTGTCCCAACAACAGCCAACCCACCGCTCGTCACTTCCTCCCCGGCGGCCTCCGCGGCTGGCGCCCGGTTGTTATGGCAACGCCTCGAGCGCCCAGAGTTGATAAGGGGGCTTGGGTCTGGGTGCAGGTGCCGGGTCGCTGCAGGGGCGAGGGAGGCGGGGGGCGGTGCAGGCTGCGTGCGGGGGACCGAGCCCCGGAGGCCAGAGAGGCGCTGGGCGCCCGGCCGCGGTCGCCTCGGGTCGAGCTCCGAGCCGGCTGCGGCGCGTCGGGGACCTAGAGTCCGAGCGGCGCTATTAGAGCACAGGGTAACTGAGGAGATGTCATCCGAGGGCCTGCCCCAGACGTGCAGGATAATTTTAGTCTCCTCCTCCTCCTCTACACGGATGCTGGCGCAGACTTGCGACCGAGCCCCAAGTGGATTGCAGCTCCCGCTGCAACTTGGTCTAACGTGGTCAGGACAGGAGAGTGGGCAGCCATGCACATCAGGGATTAGGGAGTTTAAGAACAAACCCCCGACCCTAGATTTTTCCCAGTCCCTAGGGATTTTAGTAGGATTCGGAACCCAAGCTCTGGAGGCACTAGCTGCGCTAAAAATAACTTTTACAACATCTAAAACACTGACTCATGCCAGAAGGACACTTTTGACACCGTGTTATTGTTGGAGAGCTGTAATTTTCTTGTTGTGCTGTAACAATGTGACATTACATTTCGTGTTGTGATGTTGTGTCATCACTCAAACACAAACAGATGACAAGGATCTGCTGTAATTTTAAAAAGCAATCCTGACAAGCGCTGAAGCTATTAGCTACTCAGTTAATAGGCTAAGTACCTTTATGGGTTGTGAGCTCAAAACAGAGGCAAGGAAAAGTACAAAATTTGCCAAGCTCTTGGTTTCGTTACGAAAAATTTTTAAAGAAATAATTGTGCATGCAAGAATCACAACAGGAAGGGTGTACAGGTGATTACTTTTGTCTTTGTACTCACTGTTTTACAGTATTTTTACATTGGAAAAGATTTTGTAAAGTACAAATTCGGTATTATAATTTTTTGGCTTCAGATCTATCAAATACGTAAAATTTCTTTTATAAAAAATTAGCAATATGTTCTAGATGTGTTGATATGTACTGTAAAATTACATTCACAACTGCAATTAGCAGACTTAACTCTAAGATTGTATCTAATCAAAACAGGGCAGAACCTACAGGAAGGCAACATTTTGTTTTCAAGGAAATGTTCTGATGAGATGAACTTCTGACAAATGCAACAGTTCCTTAACCTATGTAATGGCTACCAATACCTACTCCGAGTGGATTTGACTCTGATATTATTGAATACTGTATTATATAGTTTCTTTTATGAACTGAAGTTTCACTTGTTCTATAATCACTTCTCAATTAATCTTGGTAATGGGAGACAGAACAGATAATCCAAAATCCTAAATTTAGCACAACAGCTGGGAACAGCTAACAGCTATTGTAAAAGGCTTACTGGATGAACAAGGCAGTAAGATCTGTGATTTAGTTTCTCTTTCTCTGCTTAATTTTCAAGAGGTAGAAAGACCAGGGGGGAGAAAAAGGTTGAGAATAAAAGCTGAGAATATTGGATAATCTGGAACACAAACTAACAAATTTTCTTTTAAATAATTAAGTTAACAGCACATGAATAAATGATGCTGTCTAAATATTTGTTAGACTATCTTGAAACTTTATTGGGAATCTTGGGTCAGTTTAAAAAATTGGAGATCATTATGACAGTGCAAAAACAGTATTTCATAGAGTTGTATTTTGTTTTTGCTATTTTTTAAAGGTTTTATTTACTTATTTTTAGAGAGAGGGGAAGGGAGGAAGAAAGAAAGGGAGAGAAACATCAACCTGAGGTTGCCTCTCATGCACCCCCTCCTGGGGCATGTGACCTGACTTGGAATTGAACTGGTGACCCTTTGTTTCGCAGTCCAGCGCCCAATCCATTGAGCCACGCCAGCCAGGACTAGAGTTATATTTTTGACTAATTCATTCATTATTCAAATTATTATTGCATTCACTCAACACACATTTACTGAGCACTCACTGTTTGCTAGGCACATGCTAATCTCAGAGAATACAAAGGTCACCAAAAACAAGGTCATTATTCTCACGGAGGTTCCACTACTGACTACTGAGGTGGTTACACAGCCTTGGTCAAGTCACATTCTTCAGCCTTCTCTCTCCTAGAAAAATGAAGTGTCTGGGCTCTGACAATAAATAATCTCTTTCCTTTCTAATTCTAAACCAATCCTGTAATTACATAAAACTTGCTCAATAGTGTTAGAAATAAAGGCCTACCTACAATAGCAACTCAAAGTGTTGGCAATAAGTGCGTTTGCATCATGGGGCACCCAAGCAACACAAATGCCTCTGGTTCATCCTTGGCGAGGGGTAAGGGTAGGTGAAGCAAGAAAGCCAAAACCACTGGCAGGACCATAACCTTTTACTATCTGATTTGTTCTCCATTTTGCTTTCCCCTCGAGTTCCAAAGAATTACGAGTACTTAACTTCAAAAAAGTTAACTCATTTTCAGCAACAAGGTAATCCCCTCAAGTTGTACACGTCTGTTGAAATGGGCAGTTTCTAACAAAACTGTCTATTTAACCGAATCTCTGTAAGTTCTCTTACTAAGGTGATTAGGATAGCTGATTTGCGCACTTTGTTAATGTAAGACTGTTAACCACAGCCACGGTCATGGAACCAGTCCAGGCTGTAATAATGAGCTCCATCAAACTAGGGACTGGTATCTTCTTTTTTTTTTCTTGCATCTCTAGCACCAAGCAAAGGACCCGGCACAGAGTAGGAACCTAATACTTGTCAACCTTTATAATGACCAATACAATTTTCTTGTACATGCCCACAAACTGTTCCCCTAATACCAACCAGCATTTCTCCCTAGTGGATTAAAGCTCAAGAGTTGGGAAATCAGGCCCCTGACCAGGTAGCTGAGTTGGTTAGCGTGTCATCCAGATGTACCCCATCAGGGCACATACTAGAATCAACCAATGAATGCATAAATTCGTGGAACAACAAATCGATGTTTCTCTCTCTCCCGCCCCCCACTTCTTTCTCTTTAAAATCAGTCAATAAAAAATTTTTTTAAGAGTTGGGAAATCAGTGGGTGGCATAAACTTCATACGAAGGATACATTTTCATTGCAATTTTCGTGTTGTCTCATAAGAGTAGGAATGTGTTGTGGGTTGACTTGTGGCCTCCAAAATATGTTGAAATCCCAACCCCTCTACCTGTGAGTGTGACCTGATTTGGAAATAGGGTCTTTGCAGATATAATAAAGTTAAGATGAAGTCCTGCTGGATTGGGATGGGTGCCAAATCCAATTACCGTCATCCTGACAAAGTGAGAGAGATATGAAGACAGAGGAGATGTGGGGAAGATGATCATGTGACAAGACAACAGAGATTGGAATGATGTAGCTGGAAGGCTAAGAATGCAAAAGATTGCCCAGAGCCACCAGAATCTACTAAGAGGCAAAAGTAAATCTTCCCAGAGATGTAAGTGGGCGAATGGCCCCTACTGATACATACCTTGATTTGTTCTTTTCTCCTTCAGAACTGTGACAGAATAAATTTCTGTCATTTCCAGCCACTGAAGTTTGTTGTCTTTTGTTGCTGTAGCCCTGGGAAACTAATACAGAACTCTGGCAAAGAATATTGTTGTAATTTTTTTCTTGGCCTGTGTGTTGCGTTGCCAATATTGCAAATTTTCTAAATGTTCCAGGTTTGGAATGGTCACCAAACCATGGAGATCTTTAATTCTGTAAAAAGTACAATTAAAGCTGTTGCAAATGTGAAGAAAATCTCTAAAGTGTCACAAAGGAAAGATCTTATGATCTATAGCTAAGGAATGATCTTGAATAAGTGATTGAAAATCATCATATGAAAATAAACTTTTAAAAATGGGGATTAGTAGATCTGTTCATCATAAAGTGTTATAAGTAAAGAATAAATAGTACCAGTAATTAAAATTATAGGTAAATCTAGTCTTGCTTAGTAAGCTAAAAAAAAAAAATCAAATTGTGTACTTTTAGTTCTTGAATCAACAAGATGAAAGACAAACTACCCTTTCCATAGCTAAATTGTTTCCAGTGGTTCACTTACATTCACTGCAGCTCATTTTTTCTGAAGAGAAAGAACATGGTGTCATCGCTAAGGTACTGGTTCGTGTAAACAACCCTCCACCTTCCCTTAAATTGGTTGGCTGGTTTGTCCTTGTTTGAAGCTCCTGTTTGTCTACCTTCTGTAACCACAAGTATAAGGAAGTGAAAAATGATTCTGGTTCCTGCCAGCATAAGTGACTGTAGTATGTACTTAGAAACGTACAAAAGTCTGTTAACTTCAAGCCATGGAAAACTTTCTTCTGAAGGTTTGCTGAGCTGCTGAAGGTCTCTGAGCCATCAAGGCTTAAGATTATTTCAAAATTTAACAATATCCTTGGACGGTGTTGCTCAATTGGTTGGGTGTCGTCCCACATACCAAGAGGTTGAAGGTTCGATTCCCCATTGGGGTGCATGCCCGGGTAGTGGGTTCAGTCTCCAGTGGGGGCGCATGAAAGAAGCAACCGATCGATGTTTCTCTCTTGCATCAGTGTTTCTCTCCCTTTCTTTCTCCCTCCCTTCCCCTCACTCTGGAATTGAAAAAAAGAAAAGAAAAATTTTTAAGATTTTATTTATTTTATTTTTAGAGAGAGGGGAGGAGAAGGAGAAAGAGAGGGAGAGAAACATCAGTGTGTGGTTGCCTCTGGCACACCCCCTACTAGGGACCTGGCCCTCAAACCAGGCATGTGCCGCAACTGGGAATCAAACTAGTGACCCTTTGGTTGGCAGGCCCATGCTCAATCCACTGAGCTACACCAGCCAGGGTGAAAAAAATTTTCTTTGAATTAATAATTGCTCATTTTTGTGACAGTAAATGTCACATGTACACTTGTGACATTCCTCATGTACACTTGATCATAATACCACTCTATCATCTTGTGGATTAGAAAACAGAGGCTCAGAGAAGTGAGTAACATTCCCAAGGCTACAGTTAATAAATGGAAGGAGCCCTGGCTGAGTACTTCAGTTGGTTAGAAAGTCATTCCACTACACCAAGGTTGTGGGTTTGATCCCTTGTCAGAGCAAATACAAAAATCAGCAAATGGATACATAAATAAGTGGAACAGCAAATTGATGTTTCTCTCTCTCCCTCTCTTTCTCTAAAACTAGTAAGTAAATTTTTTAAAAAAGCAGTGGAATGAGACTGCTTCCTAAATTGAGTCATTTTCATTTCCATTACAACATTATGAAGGTTAAATTATTTCACCCGGCTGGTGTAGCTCAGTGAATTGAGCGCAGGCTGGGAACCAGAGGGTCCCGGTTCAATTCCCAGTCGGGGCACATGCCTGGGTTGTGGGCCAGGTCCCCAGTGAGGGCCATGTGAGGGGCAACCATACATTGCTCTTTCTCCCTCCCTTCTCCTCTCTCTGAAAATAAATAAATAAAATCTTTAAAAAAAAAATTATTCCAAAACTTTCAAATTGGGACACTGAGGCTCAGAAACAATGAGATAGTTGCACATTTATAATGTACATTGATTCATTAAACCTAGGCTCAATGCTTTGAGATACAAGTTCTAAATAGAATGGCTCTGCCCTGACTGGGGTGGCTCAGTGAGTTGAATAGTCCCACAAACCAAAAGGTCACCAGTTCAATTCCTGGTCAGGCACATACCTAGATTGTGGGCAGGTCCCCAGTTAGGGTTGTGTGAGAGGCAACCAATTGATGTTTCTCTTCCTCTCTTTCTCCCTCCCTTCCCCTCTATCTAAAAATAAATACATACAATCTTTTCTAAAAAAAGAATGGCCCTGCTTTATTATACATAAATTCCAAACAGCAAATAGTCACATTTGGTTAATAATAGCAGCTCACGTTTCTGGAGCACTTAAGTAGTAAGCCCTATGCTGAGTGCTTTATAGATATTAGTTCATTTAATCCTCACAACATCGCTAAAAAGCATTTTTATCCCTATTTGATAACTGAAGAAACAGGAAAACGGAAGTTAACTAACAGGCCCAAAGTCAAGCAATTAGGAAGTGGCAGAGCTGGGTTCATATCCAAAGAGCATGACTGTAGAGCATATATTCTGAACCACTACCTAGTACTGGGCCCATCTAGTTTGGATCCTCTGCCCCATCTCCACCCCACCCCCAACCCTGCATCTTCCTGCCACTGGGCTTCTGCCATTTCCCTCATGTGATATCCCTCCCCAATTCCTACCTAAACTTTACTGGACTTGCAGGGCCCAGAGTCTTACCTTACAGTGCCTTCTAGGATCTACACTCACACACATCCATCTGTTTTTTTTCCTCTGAACACATATTTTATTTAGGATCTTAAACCACGCATTCATTTTGTCTTTTAAGGGCGAGATGATCCGTGGCTTCAAGTTCCTTTGTACTGCTTGTGGTGAGTGGCACCAGCCTGGGCACAAAGACTCGAGTAATTACTGAGGACCCGAGGCCAGTACTGTTCTCAACAACTGCTACAGCCAGGATAGTAGCTTGAGTCACTTGTGGCTACTGAGCATTTGAAATGTGACCAGTGAAACGGAGAAACTGAATGTTTAATTTTAAGTAATTTAAACATAAATTTAATGGCTGGTCCTTGATCACATTATTAGAAAAAGTAGTATGTTTGAATATATGAATCTGCTTTTTCCAACAGCAAATTTTAGGAAATCTAAATATTAATCAGTGATTTGAAATATAAATCGCTTACGCCACTTGAAATGTGCTGTAAGTGTAAAATATATACCAGGTTTCAAAAACTTAGTATGAAAAAAGAATGTAAAATATCTGTTACCATTTTTGAAATTTGAACCTGTGGAAATTATCGTATTTTAGATGTGTTTAGGTTTAAAAATTTTTTTTAAATGTAGCAACTGCAATGTAAAGTTATATATGTAGCTCGCTTAGTATTTCTGTTAGATAGTACTGCTCTAGGACTTAGTGTCTTAGAGGCAACAACACAAAAGACATTTCATTTTTTTTTCGAAAGATGTTTGAAAATCAGCTATGCTCCTCAACCAAGTGATGCTTTCTAGCAGTGCAAATTTTGGGCTAAGGGAACTTACTGTTTTCCTAATCCTATTAAGAGTTCCATGCATTTTAATGAGACTTGAATACGCCACAGCCTTGAATAACCCTTCAAAACATACATGTTAAATCCAGTAGAGTTTTCATAGAAATTGTTTTTGTTTTCATGCCTGTTAGAGAATAACACACAGAACTAATTACCTTACCCCACACACTGAACTATTTTCAGAAGCAGTGACTTCACGAAACAGTTAAACTCTCCATGATCTGATAGACACATTAAGTGTAATATAAATCAAGTTACTGATCCTTTAAATCTTTTCATCAGAATATCTCAGTTCATTGCATCCTGATGAGAATTCTATGATAGTGCTTTACATGGTAAAAAGAAAAAAAAAAGAATCCATATCGATTTCTGTTTCAAAATGTGCATGATACATACACTAAATGAGCAGGTATTTCAGTAAAAATGTTTGTAAGAAGAATCTTTTCTTAGGTTATTACATTGCTCTTATCTTACGTTTTTAAGGAAGAAATCAAAGGTTTGTAAGATTGCATGAAAATAGTGCATAATATCTCCAACTCCTTTTCACAGAGGGGAATGCTCATAATTGAAACTAAATTCTTCACATGTACTCAGTAGAGCAATATAAAGTAATTTGTAGTATTTTTAAATAAATCAAACTTCTGCTGCTTCTATCAGAACCCAAAAGTTCAGTGCAGCCTAAAGAGAATTCTAGAAGTAGTTCCTTTATTTGTTTGTAATGTATATCTCAATCATTTCATAATGACATGCTTCAGAGAGAACGGAACATTAGCTACCTTCTTATTCCAAATTGCACAGGCAATATCTGGTACTTGCAACTCAATGTAATTGGTCTTTATTTCTAAAATGTCATTTCTTTTTTTTTAAAGATTTTATTTAATTACTTTTAGAGAGAAGGGAAGGGAAGGAGAGAAACATCAATGTACAAGAGATACATTGATCAGCTGCCTCCCACATGCCCCCAAATGGAGACCTCGCCCACAACCCAGGCATATGCTATGAATGGGAATTGAACCAGTGACCTTTCTGTGCACAGGCTGGCACTCAATCCACTGAGCCACACCAGCCAGGGCTCCAGAAATGTCATTTCTGTCTAACATAATTTAATTCAATTCAACATTCATTGACTTTGTATGCCAAATACTTTGCTGGGCTCTAGAAAGACAGAGACAAGAAAAACAGTACTAACCCTCAAAAATTTCATTAATCTAAAAGGATGAGCTAGATCCAAGATGGCAGCAGAGTAGGTGGAAGCTACACTCTCAACCTCCCAGGATGAAACTGGAATTATAGCTAAATTCTGGAATAATCATCCTGAATAAACAACTGAAGACTACCTGAAGAGAAGTCTTATTACCAATGATTTACAGAACAAGCCACATGGAGACAGGTAGGAAAGGTTAGAGACATGAAAAGGGCTGGCCTTACTCCTATGGGCAGCAGTTAATGTCCTGGAGGGATATATCAGCTGCACGGGGTTTCCCCTGAAAAGTTTAAGGTCTAAACCCCAACCTGGGCTCCCCAGCCCAGAGCACCAGAGCCAGGAAGAGGCATCCATCCACATAACATCGGGCTCTGAAGAGCAGTGAGGTTTCTGTCCTCCAGGGAGAGGAAGGAGTCCACTCTCTAGTGGACCCTTATAAAGTGTGAGAGCACAATTTTTTTTCTTGCAGCCACTCACTCTTAGCTCCCTAGGAGGGAGGGTGGAACAGACTAGAGTTGCATGAGGAGAGTCGGGTTTGTGGCTCTAGGGAGGGAGCTGAAGGGTCAGCCATCAGGATACCAGTGCTGAGTCATTCCCCATACTACAGACACCGTCTTTCTTGGTCGGATCACTCCCCTCCATACCCTATCAGCCTGGAGAAAAGCAATTGCCCCACCCTCTGGACTTCTTCTCGCCCCACCCAGTGGAGCTTATGCCCTGCTGAGGAGTACAACCAAAGGCTCTTTCAGTGACTGAGGCTAACAGGCACTAATCATGAGAGAAATTCAAGTTAAAACCACAATGAGATATCACCTCACACCTGTCGGAATGGCTATCATCCATAAGTCAACAAACAAGTGCTGGCAAAGATGTAGAAAAAAGGGAACACTTGTGTACTGTTGGTGGGAATCCAGATTGATGCAGCCTCTGTGAAAAGCAGTATAGAGTTACCTCAAAAAATTAAAAATGGAACTGCCTTATGACCCAGCAATTCCACTTCTGGGAATTCATCCAAAGAAATATGAAACAGTAATTTGAAGATTATATGCAACCTTATGTTCTTTGCAGTGTTATTTACAGTAGCCAAGATATGGACACAGCCCAGTATCCATCAGTAGATGAGTGGATAAAAATGCTGTGGTACAATCACACAATGGAATAGTACATTCAGATGCCATAAAAGAGAAGAAAATCTTACCCTTTGCGATGTCTCTTGTTCCTTGAGGCAGGCCTGCAATGCTGTGAATTTCCCTCATAGGACTACTTTGGCTATGTCCCATAGATTTTGGTTTGTTGTGTTCTCATATGCATTTGTTTCATGGTATCTTTTGATTTCCCCCTTGATTTCATTTTTAATCCGTTCATTTTTTAGTACCATGTTATTTAGCGTCCATGTTTTTGTGTCTTCCTTAGGTTTTTTCCTTGTGATTGATTCTACTTTCATACAATTATGGTGAGAGAAAATGCTTGATATAATTTCAATCTTCTTAAATTTATTGAGACTTGCTTTGTATCCTAACAGAGGACTGGGGTAGGGGTGGAGAACAGGTGTGTAAGATATTCAGTTATACACATTAAATTTGAAAAACCTGTAAATATCTAGACGGATATTCTGAAAGCAGAGAAAGATTCTACATTGTAGCTTGGAGATGAGGTCCATCCAGATGTAGATATTACTGAAAAACCATCAGCATACAAATGGTGGTCACTCCATGAAAGTAGATGAAGATACCATAGGATACAAGAAGAAAAGGTCCTCGGAAATGTTGGCTATTTTGGAGAAGTCAAATGAGTTAATAACTGAGAAAGTTTTCTGATTTGGCAACTATGTCACCCATAAGAGAAAGAACAATTCTGAAACCCTTTTACAAATGCATAGCAGTAGCCTGGGCTCAATTAAATTCACTGTGTGTTCAGAAAATAACCCACACTTGGGAAATTCACAGTACCATGGCTTTGAATCAGATCATCACTTCACACAAGGTCAGTATGGCATAATTCTGAGAATAGTCAATAGATTTTCCCTGAGCACATATTTTTGGAATTCAACATCATTTATAGTATAACCCAGAAAGACCATTATCCATGATCTCATGAAGTGGTCTAGCTAAATCTGACATGCAGAGATTTCACAGAAATTGTTTTTCTGAGATTAATGTACTTCAAAAATGTTTTCTGATTTATAGGAATGTCACATATGGAAAAAACCCTCTCCAGCTCTTATTCACGATTGCCTGTGTATTAAATTTCTCTTCAGTATGCTATACTACATAAAATTTTCATCTCTATAAATCATGGCTCATTTCTGCCTCTCCATCGGGACATGGCATGATGATTCTAGAAAACATGACTGGGTATTGATGGCTTGTCTAGCAAATGAAATATACACAGCAAGCCTTATGGCAACATGAATATGAAAGAAAACCATACAGCCGTTTTGAAATGATTAGGTATTGATACAGGACACACCCTGATTATTGTTTTTAATATTTAGTAAGGTCGTCCTAAGCCATGCAAGGTGCCTCAGAGTACCTGCCTCATCAGTAGCCTCCTTTCTGCCATGTGCCCCTACTCGCCTGGTTGAGAGTGACTGAACCAAGGCTGCATCCCTTACCTAAAGGCAATCCTCCAGAGGCTGGCAGTCTCTTAAACCAAGAGTGGCAATTAGGCCACTAGAGGTGCTGCCAGTCCCAAATGGTGGGAATGACGGTCCACTCTTCTGCAAAGCCTGGCTCTCCACCTGTGGGAATGTTTCCGTCTTCCCTTTGTGGCTGCATAAACTCTTCCAATAAGCTCCTAGAACGAAGGCAACTGTAACATCTCCGGTACTTGAAACTTGAAAACATCTAACACAATTTTACATTGCTTTCAAATCACAAGTGAAAATATTAAGATACATTATTGAATTAGATTCTTTACATATGTCAATTAATTATTCCATCAACAATGTGTATTGATTATCTACTAAGTGCCCAGACATGTACTAGCACTGGGAATTTAGTAGTGAACAAAACTGATGTGACTCCCGCCTGTAAGGCGCTGTGGTCTATCCTGAAATACTTAGATTACTTGGGTCTTAATATGCACTAAACTTAATATGTCTCAGCGGCTTGTGACCTACACTTGTTTTCTTTAGCATTAAAACCCATGTGTTAGTACTTTAATGATACCTACATTTAGATCAGAATAAAGTTTAGTTCAGAACTTTCTAAGATTTACCACATCTGAAACAAAGCAAACAACAGGATTAACAAAACTATAAACTATTAACTAGAACATGTTCCCGAGAAGAGCCAGGAGCAAAGTAACAAGATGAGGCTTGCACAAATCAATGGTAGAAGAAAATAAAGTGATGACATTTATATGCCAGTGTTTTGCAACAGTGGTAATGTGCCACCTCTAAGTCAAAGTGAGTCCTGAAGTAAGAAGGCTGGATATTTTTCTTCATCCTAAGCAAAAGATAAACTGAAAATTAATGGCATGGTTTGTCCGAGATAACAAGGCCGAAAATAAAGATATAGGTGATTCATTAAACCAGATTGAAGAAAAATGGAGAAGATGGAATCTGGTGCTTGGTGAAATTGAAATGTCAAGAAATTGACATTGATGCATCCTGCTGGTAACTCAATAGTGAAGCAAAAAATTTTAATGCTATATTTCTTAGACTGACTGAAATTAAGAATAAGTGTCTTTCTCGGTGGAGATAAGACGGTTCTGTGAGAGCAGAGAGTTGGGAGAACACTGTTAAGCTTTTCAGAATATCTCAGACTCCCTAGCTATTTTATTTGAGCATCAAGGGATTGAAATGCTCTTACTTATATTTTACCACTAAGTTTTTTTCCCTTCCCCAATACCCAAATCCCTAAACACCTAAATTTCTAATTGCTGTGTTATATTTAGTCTGGTTGCTATAGTACTGCTATAGAAATTATCTCTTGTTGTCTTCAGTTCAATAGGTTGCAGTTTAAATGTCTGCAGCTCTCTAAGCAGAAAACACAGACAACATTGGAAATTAGAGTGATGATGTAACTATGGCTACCGAAGATACTTTTAATGACAAGAATTTTGTATAATTTTATACAAATATGAGAATTAATATGAAGTGGGTAATCTCATTAAAAATATAAACCATAGAATGGAACCAAGAATAGATAGAGAATCTGCCTAGATCAACAATCATCTAAGAAATAGAAAAGTCCATCAAAGGTCTACTCTTCAAAGATACCAGGCCCAGAAAAGTTTATGAGGGAATTCTAACAAGCCACAAAAGAATGGATAATGCTTTTCTTATATAAACTGTCCAGAGCAAAGAAAAGGATAAAAAGTCTCCTGATTCATTCTGAGACCAACATAATCCTGATAACAAAACAAAATGGAAATACTGGCCCTCCCAAAGCTACAAGAAACAAATTTCATTTATGAACATAGAAGCAAAAATCCTCCATCGAGTAAGCATTAGCAGAGAACCCAGCAGTTTATTAAATAAGTATTACATTGTGCCAAGAAATTTTATTCTAGGAATACAGGACTCTTCAATGTTATGAAGTCTGTTAATACAAATTGCCATACTATCTGATTAAAGGAAATAGAAACCAAATGATCATCTTATGCTGAAAAATACACTTGACAAAATTTAATATCATTCCTATCAAAATGCCTTAGCTAAGAAGGGAGGAAAACTTCCTTATAGGCAATTACCACAACCTTTTAGCAGCATCATACCTAATGGAGAAACATTCAAAGCTAGCATTCCCTTGAAAGTCAAGATTATAAGAATACCTACTTCTACCACTACCATTTGCTATTATATCTGAGGTTTTAGTTGACCTACTAAAAGAGGAAAAGAGACAGAAGGCACAAGTAAATGGAGGCTGAGACAAAACCACTTCAGCAGTTAGGGTTAAACTAGTAGGACTAGTAAGGAAATTCAGTACCATAGTTGAATGATCAACATTTGACAAATTAATAGCTCGTCATACTTCAACAATAACCAAGTTGAAAATGTTAGGGAAAAGGGATCCATTGACAATAGTGACAAAGCCATTACTTCACTTAGAAATAAAACTAATGAAAAATGTTCAAGACTTACAGGAAAAAAAAAAACAATAAATATCTGGAATAAGCTTTAAATAATTAGAAAAACAGATGATGTTCCTAGATAGAAAGACTCAATGTTTTAAAGATAAGCTTTCTCAATCTATAAGTTTAATGCAACCTCCATCAAACTCTCCAAAGAAATTTTTATTGAATTTATTGGGGTGACGTTGGTTAATAAAGTTATAAAGGTTTCAAGTGTACAATTCTAGAATACATCATCTGTATATTGTATTTTGCGGTCACCACCCTCCAAAGAAAATTTTAATGAAATTGACAAGCTGATTTCAAAAGTATGTATGAAACACTAAAATTGCACTTAACACAGTGGGATGCTTATACTAACAGCATGTAAAAACTAATACCAATTAATGGAATTGCCTCTTTACTGCTTGCTTCTCCAGCTCACAAAGAATAAGGTATTAGTTGAGGTAAATGGCAGATATGAGTCATGCACTATTTAAATTGTCCTCTTCTCTCTCACACCTAGATCTCCTTTCTTTTGTTCAACCACTACAGGTGAGTTCTCTGAATTAAGTGCACTACCCTATGTGACTACTTTGCACTTTGATACATTCCCTTCAAATATGCAACCTAGAATTTTGCAAGTTTTCAAATCAGTCTTTTTGCACTTCACACTTAAACTTCTGAGTACATTTTAACATATAATTGCTTGAAATTAAAGCAGATAATTACCATTTCTCCTTTGAGACTCAAAAAGCCATAGATAGAAATCTAACCCGATGCCTTTGTGTTAAGTCAGCTAGAAAATACCAACAATGCTGAAACAAACCATTTGTAACAGGAAAAACCCACTGTTTTATAAGAGCACTGTTCCCAAAATTAGAACAACTAAGCACCTGCTATATGCCAATCACTGTTTTTTTTTAAAGATTTTATTTATTTACTTTTAAAGAGGGGGGAGGGATGGAGAAAGAGAGGGAGAGAAACATTGATGTGAGAAACACTGATTGGTTGCTTCTCATAAACACCTGACCACAGCGACTGAACTTGCAACCCAGGTATGTGCCCTGACCAGGAATTGAACTGGTGACCTTTCAGTTTGTGGGTCAGTGCCCAACCAACTGAGCCACACTGATTAGGGCCCAATCACTGTTCTTGATGTTTGGCACTACAGTGACCAAAACAAAGATCCCCTTCCTCACGGGGCTTCCATTCTAGAGAGAGCAGATAGACAACACATTAAGTGATATGGTATATATTGTACAAGGCAGGAAAAAATTGAGTAGAGTAAGTGGGACTTGAGGAGAGGTTATTTTAAACAGGGTTGTCAGGGTACATCTAATTTTTGTGATTTGAAGGGTTGAAGGAGCGAAGACTTGAAGGGGTTTGAGTAAAGACTTGACAGAGTTAAAAACGTTAGCACGGTGGCTATCCCTGTTCCGGACTGAGGGAGGAGTCAGTGCAAAAGCCCAAAGCAGGAGCACAATCTTGTTTGTTTGACGAGAGCAACCTTGTCTGGAGTACAGTGAGTGGGGGACGGAGAGGACAGGCAGGGCGGAGGCAACAGGAGATGAGGGCAGAGAGAAGATTGAGGTCTAGATCACATGGGGCGTTAAGGCCTGTTGTAAGGTCTTTGTCCCCCAAGGGGCCAAACTGCAGGGCCTTGAGCAGAGACATGATGTAATGTTGTTTATGTTTTTAAAGCCCACTCTGACTGCTGTATTGAAATTAGACTATAGTGGGGCCAGAGCCGACACTACTAGCCAACTATTCGGCTACGACTGCAATCAGTCCTGGTAAGAGCTTGGACTGCCATCCTCTCTCTTACCCAACTTGGGACTGCAGTGAACTCCAGCCATTCTTCTCCCCATTGTCCCTGGCCATTCTCCTGTCTACTCCCAACACACACACACACACACACACACACACACACACACACACACACACACCTACGCGCGCTCCTTGATTCTATTTTTAAATACCAGGCACTGCCCTCCAACCCAGACCACTGCCTCCATTCAGGTTTATCTGGCCCACTGCCATGGCCTCTTGACTGGCTTCCCCGCCTCGTTTATCCCTTGTAGTCTATTCTATTAGTGGCAGTAGGACAGTGACTTTATCGAGAAAAGTACATTTTTATCTTCACAACATCTCGTAGAAATTTAGTATTTCCTTTGGTTATGAATGTAAGCAACAAACCATAGTATTAGCAGAACCCATGACTGTCATCAATGGAAATTATAGATATTTTCATATCACAGTATAGTTAAACATATCTCAAGACATCAGTTATACTCATTATTACTTTGAAAGTATATAGTTATTAAACCTACCACTACATATTTTTTAAAATGTGCTAATAATGGAGCAGATATCATGATTAAGGAATATCTTGTATTTTCCACATTATTGGATTTCTTTTAATTCCTATGTATCTTAATGTATAAATTTAAAATAATTTTTCTTAGGAATTCATAGTCTTTACCAGACTTCCTAAGGGGTTCAAGGCCAGAAAAGATGAAAACTCCTGTTCTAATCATATCAGATCTGTTTAGACCTAATCTTATTACCTGCATACTTTCAAAATCCTCAAGTGGCTGGCCAGCACATGGGATAAAGTTCCAAATTTTAACAGTGTGGACAAGGTCCCCTACATCTTTGCTGGATGGCTTTTCTGCTTTATTTCAATCACTCCTCATCTCCCTCTGCATTCTGCCACTCTGACCCGGGCTGCTCCTTGCACTTGGCCCTTTCATTCTTCTGGGCGTTTGTTGTTTACGTTCCCTTTTCCTGCAAAGTCTAACCAACGGTGGAAAACTGTCCATCTTCAAGACCCACCCTTTTCCAGTACTGACTCCTCTCAGGTCAAATTGGTTTCTCCCTCATTCATACTCCTGCTGCACATCATACTACTTTTTCGTCTGATGGTGGTCTTGGTCGATTTATTTGCCTCTTGGTCAACAGTAATACCTCATGGGAAGATATTATCTTACACACCTTGGAATCCCTGAAGGGCATTAACAGATGTTTAATACATGACTAGTTGAACTAAACTAAGTATCTTGCCCTGGCTGGTGTAGCTCAGTGGATTGAATGCGGGCTGCAAACCAAAGGGTCAGCAGTTTGATTCCCAGTCAGGGCACATTCTTGGGCTTCAGGCCAAGTCCCCAGTGGGGGCCACGTGAGAGGCAACCACACATTGATGTTTCTCTCCTTCTCTTTCTCCCTCCGTTCCCTTCTGTCTAAAAATAAATAAATAAATAAAATCTTAAAAAAATAAGCTAAGTAGTTTTTAGAAAATTGATCTGATAGTATGACTTATTTCTTTAATTCATAAGAACATGATAAAATATGCCTCAGAATTTTTTCCATAGTCTTCTTATAATCTTTAGTGTAAGACCATAAAATTCTATTTGCTTAAAAATAAATTTGCTAACAAGTCACAGACTAGGAGGAGACATTTGCAATACATACATCTGACAGAAGATTCAGAATCATTATTTTAAAAGACTCCTACAAATCCATAAGAAAAAGACAACCAATTCAATAAAAAAGTGGCCAAAAGACTTGAAAAAGTACTTGGAAAAAGAGAACATCCAAATGGTCAATAAACATACGAAGTAAAGCTCACTAGGGCTTCATATGACTCATCAGGGAAATACAAATTGAAACCACAATGAGAGACCACAATTTCCATTCCAGAAAGTCTAAGATTTAGAAGACTGACAATATCAAATGTTTTCAAGGTTGTAGAGCTCACGTATTGTTGGTGGGGTTGGGGGTGCAAAATGATAGTCTCTTTGGAAAGCCATTGCTAGTTTTTACTAAAGTTAAATATGTATTTGTTTCCTTATATAACAATTTTCTTTTTTTATCTCCAGGAGAAATGAGTACATATTTTTTTCTCTTTGTACATTATATTCTTAACAACTTCATTCATAATATGCAAAAAAATGAAACAATCCAATTGTTCATCAACAAACAGATAAATTGTGATGTATTTATATAATGGAATACTACCCAGCAATAAAAAAAGAAATAATTGACAATAAATAATACATTTAAAAAAAGAAATAATTGATTTTAGCAAGAAAGTGGAGAAATCTCACAGACACTACGTTCCATGAAAGGAGCCAGACACAAAAGAGTTTTAGCACATGATTCCATTTACGTAAAGCTTAAGAACAAACAAAACTAAAAGATGTTTCTAGAAGTCAGAAAAAAGATTTACCTTTCAGGGAACAGAATGAAAAGTGCACAAGAGAATCTTATAGGCTGCAAAATATTCTAGTTTTATCGTAATGGCAGTTATCCAGATGTATACACATGTAAACATTCACACTATATGATTAAAATTAGTGCACTTTATGCACTTCATTATATGTATGTTATTATTCACTAAGTAAGATAAATAAAGTTGGTCAAGTCTGCAGAAATTGTACTGTTTTGGAAACTCAAACCATGGCAAAACCATTTAGTCCAAAACAAACTACCAAGGGACCTAGTGGAAAGAATAAGAAAGTTATTCTTGGATGAGTAAAAAGGAGAATGAAAATAGAAGTATTTTGAAAGCAAAAGCACAAGAGACAGATGTCCTTGTTCGCCCAAGCATGCCCCTGCCTTGGACTCATGACATCCTGGCTTTAGCCAATGGCTCAGAAATCACTGAACATGGTGACAATGTTGGCCTCCTAACCATGAGTACATGTTTGTTTTTTAAAGTTTATTTTTACTGAGATAAAACTGACATATATCACTGTGTAAGTTTAAGGTATAAAACGTGTGGATATGATACTTTCAATACATTGCAATATGATTACTGTGGGGTGAGCTAACATCTCTATCATGTGTACTTCCTAGTTCCTCTCTTTCTTGTCTGTGTCTTCACACTGGTAGCACTTTGGACTGAAGAACATTTTATGCTTTTTGCAGTCAGGCATGAGATGGGAAAATGACTTTTAGAGAGATCGTTTGGCTAGGGACAAAGGGACACGGCATGTGATCTCCAAGGCTTGACTCTCCCACATCCTTGTAAGTGTACCCCATCGTCCTGGATAGGTCCTTCTAATGCAACTCCCAAACCTCTTCAGTCTTGCCTTGTGCCTTCCACTGCCTTTCTTGCCTCAGATGTCCTCTCCACCCCCAATTCCACTCTCCAGCAGCCAAAGTGATTCACCCCAAAAGTAGGTAGATCTGATCTTGTCTTTCCACTTAAGTGGGTTCCCATTGTCTCAGAAAAATATCCAAAGTGTACGGTGATAAAAAGGGCCTTGTAGGATGTGTGGGTACATATCTCCCTTTCCAGTCTTATCTCCTCAGCAGGCAATCTGTGCATGTCCTGCTACCAATGTCCCTGTGTTAGCCTTCAGAGGATTGCTCTGACCCAGAGTTCTAGTGGTGTCTTATTCTTGCTGCCTACTACAGCATATGGATTTAGTATTTGTGAGAATCTGAAGAAGACTAGTGACGTCAGCAGCAACTCTGTCATTTGCTCTCTTGCTTTTGTCTCCTAGAATCGTCATTTCTAGAGTGAGATTTCCAAAGCAGAAGTAGATTAAACACTAGATATGGGGCTTTCTAGAACACACCTTCTCTTCCTTAATGCTCAGAATATGTATGGGAATGGCATCAAGTACTTTATTCTCAATGCATAAATCCTTTAGAATCTAAAGTTTAAATTCTTAGTATGGAATTAGATTAACACTGTGATCTTGGCGGGGCTTTGCATGCCAAATTAAAATTTACTCAGAACCAAATTATGTTAAATTACAAATCTCTCAGAAGCAATATGAAGGCATAGATAATACATATTAATGTCAGTGGGTAAAGTGACCAAGTCTGGATCTTGCCTATGCAGCTGTAGTGCAGGGGTTCAAAACTAGCATCAAGGAATTAGCCTCAGGCAATCTCTGCTCCCTCCTCCCGTATGAAAAATATTGTGAGCACATGTATTTTAGGAGAGAGGGAGCCCATAGTTTTCAGATTCTCAGAGGGATCTAAGATGGCTTAAAAAACAAAACAAAACAAATAAAAAATACCAAGAGCGATTAGGCTTGTTATTTTTACCTGGAAACAAATACCCTTCATATTTACCCAAAGCACACCGAAAGAAGTGGTATCTAGCAGACTCGACTGCTACACACCAAACTGCTTACAATTCCCGAACACAATCACAGATAAGCAGTATGTTACCATTGTTTTAAAATTGCTGCTTTCCTTTATTGGAAAGAAAGCAAGACAGACTTCTTGTTTTTTACTTGTCTCATGAAAGTTATCTCTGGTTCAGTTTTTAAATATTCTTACCTCAAACATATCTTTGCTTAACAAAATAGAACTTTAATGGAAAGATATCCCTTGCTTGTGATTAGAACATCTAGCCATCAGTTATCTGTTTTCCCTAAGTTAACTTACAAATTTAACATGATCCCAATAAATTTTTTTTCTGGCACTAGACATGTTGATACTCTACATTTAAAACAATGTGGTGATGGCACATAAATGAGAATGACCAAAGAATAGAATGGAAAATCTAGAATAGCGCCAAGTACAAGTGGAAATATAGACTATGATAAAGATAATTTTTTTTTAATCACTGAGGCTAAAAAAAAAAAAGGACACTGATATCTCAATACAACTGAATAGCTATATAGAAAAAAATAAATTAGCTATTTTCTTCATGCCACACACAAGAGTAAACTTTAAATGGACAAAGAATGTAAAAAATGAAACCATGGTAATACTATATAAAAAACATAAATGGCCTGGCTGGTGTGGCTCAGTGGATTGAGCGTGGGCTGGGAACCAGGCGGTCCCGGTTCGATTCCCAGTCAGGGCACATGCCTGGGTTGCAGGCTGGGTCCCCTGTGGGGGCCATGTGAGAGGCAACTACACATTGTTGTTTCTCTCCCTCTCTTTCTCCCTCCCTTACCCTCTGCCTAAAAATAAATAAATAAATAAAATCTTTAAAAAAAAAAAAACCAAAAACGTAAATGACTTTCTCTATAACACTGGTACAAGGAAAGAATTCCTAACTATGATTCAAAATCCAGATGCCATAATGAAAAAACAATATATTTGACTATATAAAAATGTTAAACTTTGCATAAAAATTCCCTAGAAAAATTAATATACAAATGACAAGTTGAAAGAGAATATTTGTATCATGTAAAAAAGAAAAGTCGAATATTTCTAATATAATATTTAAAGAATTTTAAAGATGGAGAAAGAAATCTTACAGAAAAATGGGCAAAAACATAAATGGACAAGTAACAAAAAATAGAAAAATGTCATTAAAAAGATACTTAACTTTACTCATAATAAGCTCTTTTTTCCCAGATGTTTACCCAAGGTTAGTAGAAAACATATGTCCATACAAAGACTTATACACACATGATCATAGCAACATTAATTGTGTCAGTTCCAAACTGGAAAAAATATGGTTATTGTCATTGGAATAAATAAACAGTTTTTCCTTTTGTTACTTATTTCTAACTTCATCCCACTTGTAGGCAGAGAAGACACTTTGTATGATATCTAAATTTTTAAATATATCGAGACAAATTATGGCCAAACATAGTCAGTCCTTAACAATGTCCCATGTGCCCTTGAGAAGAATGCCTATGCTGTTGCCCTTGGGTAGAGTGTTCTGTATACGCCTGCTAGATCTGGTTGATTTATTGTGCTGTTTAAGTCTTTCGTTTCCTTAAGGAGGAGAGGGAAGAGTATTGAATGAAGAGTTGGAAATGAAAGAGAGATGGAAGGAATATGAGTGGAGGAAAGGATAGATGGAGAGAGCATGACTGGGGAGGGGCAGATTTAGAGAAAAGCAAGTAGTCTATGGTTTGTTATGATTAATTTTTTACTTGGAGTTGTTACTACTAATCACAGTTGTTAATAATGGTAATGCAGTTAGCAAAGTCTGGTCCATCGTAAAAACCTGATAAATATTGTTAGCATTTTCTTTTACATCAATGTGATGACTTCTCTATACAGTGAACGAGCTCATTCACTGGTTCATGTATTTGTCACAAGGTGCTCAGTGATGCTCAGGAAACAGTGATGACAGTCACAGATTTCACCATCCATTTGGGAGACAGACCTGTCCTGGAACAGTGATGGCCCAAAGTGCACAGGGCTGGGAAGGGGGAGCCCAGAAGGGTGAAACAGCAAATCAAAAACAAAATAAAAAAATAGAGAGCACAATGGATACTCATTTTCCTGTCAGCCAGATTCAGAACTTGCAAGATTTTGCCTCCCTTGCTTCATCCGATGGGGAGGTATTTAACTTTCTAGTGTATCTAACATATACAAAAACTAATGCAAAATAGATCAAGGACCTAAATGTAAGACATAAAACTTTTAGGGAAAAAAACATAGAACAAAAGCTTCACAATATTGGATTTGACAATGATTTCTTGGATATGACACAAAAGGCATGGTAAAAAAAGAAAAAATAGACAAATTTGACTTCATGAAAATTTAAAAAATTTGTTTATCAAAAACCATTATCGTTGCCCTGGTTGGTGTGGCTCAGTGGATTGAGCGCTGACCCGTGAACAAAGATGTCGCCAGTGCAATTCCTAGTCAGGGCACGTGCTGGGTTGCAGGTCAGGTGCCCAGTTGGGGGCATGTGAGAGGCAACTGACTGGTGTGTCTCTCACACATCTATGTTTCTCTCCCTCTAAAAGGAAAAAAACACCCCACTATCCTTATGAAAACACACTTCACCTCCCTAATTAGTACTATACAGCACATTTTTAAAACAATACGGTGTTTTCCTTTACTAGACTGGTAAAGTTTAAAAAAGAAACACTATACAGATAAGGATATTGGTATACATATACACTGTCAGTGGTACTGTATTTCAGTAGAGTCAGTTAGGAGAAAATTTATATTTATCCAGATTCACATTGCACATTCCTAGCATTGAACCAGTATTTTCAAAACGAGGAATTCATTTTATAGATATACTCATAAAAAAAAGAAAAGAAAAGAAAACACTACCCACATAGTAAAAAGGTAACTTGCAGAAAGGGAGAAAATATTTGCAAATCATATATCTGATAAGGGATTAGTATCCAAATATAAAAAACTCCTAAAACTCAATGAGAAAAAGATCAAAAAACCCAATTCAAAAATGGGCAAGCCCTGACCCGTGTGGCTCATTTGGTTGGGCATCGTGCTGCAAAGCAAAAGGTCACCGGTTCCATTCCTAGTCAGGGCACAGGCCTGGGTTGTGAGTCTGGTCTGGTCCCCGGTTGGGGTGCATGCAAGAGGCAACCAATCAATGTCTCTTTCCCTCTCTTTCTTCCTCCCTTCCTCTCTCTCTGAAATAAATAAATAAATAAATAAATAAATAAATAAATAAATAACATCTTAAAAAAAAAATTGGGCAAAGGACCTGAATAGACATTTCTCCAAACAAGATATACAATAGGCAATAATCACATGAAAATATGCTGAACATCACTAATCATTAGGGAAATGCAAATCAAAGTAGAATGAGCTATTACTTTGCATCCATTAGAATGACTACTGTTCCAAACCAGAAAATACTGCAAGTCTTGGTGAGGATGTAGAGAAATTGGAACCCTTGTGCACTATTGGTGGGAAAGTAAAAGAGCATAGCAGCTATGGAAAACAGTATGGCATTTCCTCAAAAAATTCAAAATAGAATTACTATGTGATCACAGCTGCATTATTCACAGTTGCTAAAACTTGGAAGCAACCCAAGCGTTCATCAATGGGTGAATGGACAAGCAAAATGTGGTACATACCTACAAAAGAATATTTCAGCCTTAAAAAGAATAGAAATTCTGGAATATGCTATAAGAGGGATGAATCTTGAGGATATTAGACTAAGTGAAATAAGCTAGTCTCAAAAAGACAAATACTTTGATTCCACTGAGAGTCGTCAAAGACAAAGGGGATGGCGGTGGCTGCCAGCAGCTGGGGAACGGGGAGAAGAGGGTGTTATTGTTTAAGGAGCACAGGGTTTCAGTTTTACAAGATGAAAGCGTTATGGGGAGGGACAACGGTGACGGCGGCACAATGGGAATGTATTTAGTACCACTGAACCATGTAGTTAAAAGTGGTTTAAGATGCTGAATTTTATGCGTATTTTGCTATAATACAGAGAGAAAAACCACTGAATTGTACACTTTGAAAGAAGGAATTAATTACATGGTATGTGAATTATGTCACTGTGTAACTGGAAAGGGGATCTGGCCCTGAGCACGTCTTCCTAGAGCCAGCCATCTTGACTTTGGGCAGGAAAGATTTCACAACACGCGTCCAGGTGATTTTGACAGGATGTGTACTAAAGCTGGGGCCAGCGAAACAAGGAAGGGCCTAGGATAGAAGACGCAATAGTAGAGAGCCTATGCAGGGTGGCTTTGCTTCTCTAATAATGCCCCAGGGAAGAAATGAGCCTAGGTGAGGCTGCTTTGGCTCACTGGGAAGTCAGAGAAAAGGGGGCCTTGGAGACAGGTTCAGGGGGTAGGCCCAGCCAGGATGATCTGCTGCTGCCCCTTGCTCCCCCGGTTGCAAGTCATGCGGGGTTCCTTAGAGTTTAGAAGATGCATGCTTTGGGAGGAAGGAAAGCAGGGAGGGAGAGCACTCACTGGGTTCTTTGTTTTGAGGGTTTTTAAAAGCTGGGAGTTTAGGGGAGGTCTTAGAGGAGGATCTCAATAGAATATTCATCACTTTTAAGTTGATGTGTCAAAATGAGATTTATTTCCTTGATTTCATCTGTCCTTGGATGTGGTTGGCACAGATGGCACTAACTGGATTTCTATTACCGTGTTTTGCCATATAAAATGTGTACTTTTTGTCTATATTTTTAAGGGAAAATAAGGATGCGCATTATACATGGGTAGTACCTGAAATACCTTGTAGCTGTTCTTGTGTTTTGTAATTATTTGTTACATAAAATTGTTTGTACCACAATATGTTCAAAAATAAATGGTAAAATTCCTTTATAATAGAAAAAACAAGTATGTAAATATAAATAAAGAAATATTTGAATTAAAAAATTAAAACGAAAGATTTTTTCCCTGAAAGTCTGGGCCAAAAATGTGGGTGCACATTACACCCACAGGGCAAAATACAGGGCGTCTATCTCCCTAAGTGAGGTAATTTAAGCTATTTTTTTTACCCTCTGGTTGGGTAGGAGAAGTGTAAACCATTTACTAGATCCCTGTAAACTGCTTGGCGGTATTTAACTATCTGTCTCAGTTTCCCTAATACACTTGCCAAGGAATTTTCTAGCTTCTTACTATCCTACCTCAACTGAAGCAGTAAACAAACAAAAACGCCTTAGAAAGGAAGTCTCCTCCTTACAACAGATGTCATTTGATAAATGTAGTGGCAGTGATGGTACAATAGGAAAACTACGATTTTGCAACTATCCTGGAATAGATGGGCTTGAACAAGAATGAATGCTAAATCAAGGAGAAAAACTTGATTGAGGAGCAGGGTATTTGCATAGCCTTGTTTCCTGTCCAAAGATTGTTTATTGGTTGTAAAGGTTCAGTCATAAATAAACAGTAAAGAAAAAAACAACAAAGGGGTGGTTAAAACTAACATCACCCAATGGACGTGTTAGGTAGGATAGATAGCAAACAAAAGCAGGGAGGAGGAGGGATATATGTCCCACCTACTAACTCAGCAGTCTGAAATTCTGTGTATCTTTTCCACTATTTGGGAAAGACAGCCTTTGAAACTGTGCTTTCATCCCAAGGCCTGAAAGGCCAGAAAGGACCCAAATACCTAAAGGAAGAAACCCTTTGACACCTTTGGGTATTCATGCCCCAAAGGGGAAAGCTAGCACCACCTTTACCTGTCGGTGTGTAGTGCTTCACCCTTCCCCATCCTGCCAGCTCTGTAAGTCCTCCGAGAAAGGGTCTCTCTTGCCCTGGCCACCCTTGCTCTCGCCTTCCTCCCTCACCTCGGCAAGGCCCGTACTCTTCCGTGGGAGTGTATCACCAATAACCCTGCCTGCACGATAGCAGGCTCACCAATCTGTAATTCTTTACTTGGCGAGAAGAATCAAATTTCTGGGAGTTTCTCCTGAAACAGATGCATAAAGATATCATGTGTCTCCAGATGTGATAATCTGGGAGAACACAAAATCACTATGTAATAATCCAGCCAGACATGTATAATCTGAATCTAATTATGAGAAAACACCATATAAACCAATTGAAGAACATATAAAATAATTGTTCTACGTTCTTCAAAAATGTCAAGGTCATGAAACACTAAAAAAGACCCAGGAACTATATCAGATTGGAGGATACTAAAGACACAGGATATAATCATATATAGCAGGGCGAAAATGTTCATTTGAACAATTGATTGTATTTTATCGATATTAAATTTGGGAGATTTGTTAATATATTATGGTTATGTAAACAAATATCCTTGTTTTCAGGAAATGCATACACTGAAGGAGCATCTACTCTCAAATGGATCAGAAAAAAATAGGAAAACGTGTGCTGGCCAGAGGAAGCAGGAGGACGCCTTGGCCTGGCCGCTCATTCGGTTAGACTGCAGCGTGTCAAACTCATGAGCCTCGTGGTGGCCTTCAAAGGGCTGAATGCGATTTTTAGGACTGTATAAATGTAACTGCTCCTTAACTAGGGGCAAGCAGCTCGGTGCTGCCGCCAGGTAGAAACAAGTGCCAGGTGGATAAAACAAGGCAGAGGGCCAATTCGGCCGCGGGCCCTGTGCTTGCCACCTATTGGGTTAGAGCCCTGTCCTGACGCACTAAGGATGTGAGTTCCATCCTCGGTCCGGGAACATGCAATAATCAACCAATGGATGCATAAATAAGTGGAATAAGAAATCAATGTTTCTCTACCTCCCCCTTCTCTCTCTAAAATGAATCAATAAAAAAATTTTTTTTAAAGCTTTAAAAATATAGTGTGAGGGGGAGGGAAAGATGGAGAGAGAATGAAAAAGCGAATGTGATGAATGAAAAACCGGTGAATCTGGGTACACGGTTCACAGAAGCTCTCTGTGCTCTTACAATGTTTCAATAAAAAAAGTTTAATAAAAGTATGTTTGTAAGAAATGCCCATTAAAATCACAAAATGATGTTAAACTCATTTGCCTTGCACATGTGAGCCCTTGAGGGAGGTTTTGCTTATCCAAATATGATAAACCAGAAAAATCCTAGGCCCAAACTCATACTACCTCTACGTCACCAAAACCATGTTACCAGACAGTGCAACCCCAGGAGGCCTAGGGGATATTTTCTGGGACTCCAAGGAAAGAGTGGAGTTAACCAGGGAAAAGCACGGTGAATATTACGTAAGAATAGTAGTAAATAGAGCTGTTGAAGAAGAAACATTCAACTGAGTAGATTTAAAGATCTAATTAGCTTTATTGAGCAATTCACGAATTAAGCAGTACCCCATTCTATAACAGAAAGGTGCTCCGAGGAGCTGTGTGTAAGGGAAGGCTTTTACAGCCAGGAACAGGGCTGGACAAAGAAGTTCAAAGAACAAGGACACCTTCCCTTCGAGGAAGGCAGGGGATCTTATCAGGCAGATGACCTCACTGGAATAGACCAGGAAATTCCAGACTAATTGGTTTAAAATTCCATTCCTGGGAGTGGTTGAAACTGCAGTTAGGTTAGTCTTAGTGGGGCTTACCACAAGTGACTCCATTTTGGGTCCTCGGCTTCTTTTTAAGAGGGCATAGTGAAAAATGAACAAAATGAAAGAAGGTCAACCCCTCTGACTGAAGCTGGGGTCCTGCTTCCAGCCGTCTGGGGGACTGTGACTCCACAACCGGAACAGCTGACCCCTTCCAGAACTTTCTTTCCCTCTCTCACATGCTCCAACTCTCCCCTTCCTCTACGGAAATGGGAGGAAAGGGTGAAAGAGGACTTTCCTTCAGTTTTCGAGAGGTGAATCAGGTATACTTTCTAGCCTTCCTGATTCCCACCCCCCCACCTAAAATTAGCTCCTCACTTGAGTCTTAGCCCTTTAACAGAGAGTAGTGCTATATTGTTTCACGTGTCATACTGTCTTCAAGTGTAAATAATTGCCCCAGTGTCCCATGTGGAAATGCACTCAGTGGGTCAGTTTTGCCCTCTCTAGATTACGCGATGTCTAAATTCCCTTTTAGCTCCCAAATCCTGTGATTGATTATTTTGAAATTTCACATTTGGCATGTTAGGTAGGCTACAGCCTTCTCTCCAGTATTTATTAACCTGCATGGCTCTTGCTGGTCACGTATCATTGCAAAACCTCTGGCCTTTACTTGGTTACAATTAAAGAGTGGTTACAATTGAAGGAGGAGTTCACATGAAACATTTTGTGTCCAGTTGACCCTTGAACGACGTGGGGTTTAGGGGTGCCAACCCCCAGCACTGTTGAAAATCCCCACATAATTTCAAGTCTCCCAAAACTTTACTAACAACCTACTGTTCACTGGAAGCCTTACTGAAAACACAGTCGATTAACACATATGTCGTATATTATACGTATTATATACTATATTCCTACATAAAGTAAGCTAGAGAAAAGAAAAATGTTAAGAAAATCACAAGGAAGAGAAAATACATTTATAGTACTGTACATATTTACTGAGAAAAATCTACATGTAAGTGGACTCACACAGTTCAAACTCCTGTTGTTCAGGGGCCAACTGCATTTGCAGAACTTTGCCCCCAAACTCGAATTCTGTTTTTCCTAAAGGACCAAGCTACTGGTTACAAAACGACAAGTTACAGATTATTTTTCACATTGACCTTTACAGGTTCCTTTCACCCCAGCCAAGATGCACCCAATTTTCATCTACCCCCCTTGAATGCTGCAGGTAACAATCTCACCTCAGCTGATCACAGCGCTCTCTGAGCCCCAGCTCTCGAACATCTTCACCCCTACCGTGCACCTCCCCCCACACACCGCTTTCCCGTTTTTTAGCTCCTTACCCCCAACCTCCCTTCAAACTTCCCCCTTTCTCCGGACACTTACCTACAAGGTCTTGTCCGCAGGGGCCTGAAGCATCCCCTGCCGCAGAAGAGAAGACAGCAGACTAGGTCGCTGCTTCAACTGTAGAGGGTAAACTCTGTGGGAGGGGAAGCACCAAAAACATTCTTGAGAGAGAGAGGCAAAGAGTCCCCGTTTGCTGGAGGGAGTCCCTGGACTGTCACAGCCTGACTAGCCCATGTAGTGAATAGTTGGTTGTTAAGGCCAGGTTTCCAATACTGCCGTCTGATCCCTCCAACCTACGGTAAAGCAGCGCGGGGTCATTTTTATGGTTACAGTGATAATGATGTTGGACCAGGTTGACATCTGCCCCACGAGAACTCAGAATTCCTAGGGCTAACGGGCTGCTGACCAGTCCCTAGTGTGTGCTGTATGGCTGGCAGCTGATCCCCCAAAAAGGGAGGAGTGAGGCCAGGTGCCCTGAAGTTCAGAGGCCTGGTGCACGAGTGAGCACCTGAAAGACTGCAGCTGTAACTAGTAGTTTCTGTTCCTCTTGTCTGAGTATTTATATGTTATTTTCCATCCATGAGGGACAGGCCTGGGCCTACCAGCTCCTTTGCTCTTGTTACAACTTACTGCTTTGCACCCCCTAGAATCAGCCTCTATCATGGCCTGCAAGGCCCTCCCTGCTCTGCCCCTGCCAACAGCTCAGCTTTATCTCCTATCCTGTGACGCTCTTCCACGATGCTCCACCTACACTGTGTTCTCAATGTCCTATACCCCTTAAATTAGTTGAACAAGTTCTGCCGCAGGGCCTTTGCACTGGCTATTTCTTCGACTGGAACATTCACAATGTTCCCCCCTTTACGTAAACACCTGGCTCCCCGACATTCATCAGTCACTTCATCGAGTAACAGTCTTTCTAAGGGTTTCCCTCAAAGATTGTTTATTGGTTGTAGGGGCATAGTAATAAAGGGTATAGGAAGTGTTTGTTTTCTTCATAGCTGTTAGCACAACCTGAAATTATCATTTTTTTCTTTTTCCTTTTGTGGTCGACTTTTTGTCGTTGTTGTTGTTTCTTTCTTTTTGGTTTGTTTTTTCCCTTTATTGCCACTGCCTAAAATTATTGAGTTTACTTATTTCCCTGGGTACTTTTCCAGTCCCTTCCCCTAATTAGATTGTGAGTGCCATGAAGGCAGATTTGGGCCTACATGGCTCATAACCTTATCCCTCCCTACCTCTGGTATTAACACCTGACACATAGGTGGTGTCGAATGTATGCGCATTAACTAAATGAATGGGACACCATTCACCCATCGACTAAATATTGCTGGATGCTTGGTGTGTACCAGGCACTGTGCTGGGTGTGGGAGATACAACCATAAACAAGATAGGCAGAGGCTCCCCCAAGGAAGCTTCCTGTCTAAAAAGGAAGGCAACCATTAAAATAATAATCAATTACTTAAATTAAGTAAAATTTTGTCTTATAAAAACAAGAAACAAGTAAGAAACTGATTGTTTTTTCACAGACTGCTACGAATACACGTACGAGGAGTGTTTCAGCGGACGGTTGGAGGGTTGGGTGGGCTGTTGGCCATGGAGCTCAGGATTCTCAACCCTCCAAGCCACGTTTATGAATTGATAAAAGTATTTTATTCCTGAAAACTTTATGGGATCTGATGGGGCAAATAACCATGTTTCTAGTTCTCAGACTAATTTTCTGCTGAGGAGACTAACCAAGACTGTCTTACGGCACCAGAATATTCAGCAGGCTCAGTGAGTATGAGAATAGCTTTCAAATCCATGTTTCGACATCCAAAGAATTCCAATTTTGGGGATGTCCCAGGGCTCTGAGTTCCTTTGGAGTGTGTAAAAGAGACTGGCATGAGGCAGAGATTGCAGTAGGTCAATAGAGCTTCCTTAAAAGTTTCAGAAGGGAAGGCGGGACAGGTCACCTTTACCTAGGAGGAGTCACATACCAGTGCTGTGGGTGGAACCTTCTGATTTCCCCCCAAGCCCCTAAATCTCTACTTGGCTCATTTCCTCTACCTGTCAGCCCCTTGAAGGCATTCTATTCTGTGAGTCCAACTTTTAGACATTGAGCTGGACATGCAGAGAGTTTGGTAGGTTTCTGAAATCCCTGGAAAATTTTTGCTGAACAAATATATGATTTTGGGAAACTCAAATGCTAAAATGGTGATTAAGGTGCCAAATCCAAAATAATCTTCAATACAAAAAGGTCCAAGAGGTTAGAGATATGAATCTGAAATCTTAAAGATTCCTAAAATAAAACTTTTTTTGGCACATTAAAAAAATTTCCTCAGCAGAAACAAATTTTATCTTTTGGTGGTTGTTTAGTTACTTACTGCCTAGCAAACCACCCTGAAACTTAGGGACATAAAATAATAATTTTATTATGCTCATAAATTCTGTGGGCTAGGAATTCTGACAGAGCAGAGAGGGATGATGGTCTCCTCTCTGTGACTCTGGGTCCTCAGCTGGGAAGAAGGATGGGGTGACTCCATGGCTGACGGTTGGAGGCAGAGAGAGGCCCCATCACTCACATGTCTGGCAGTGATGTGTGCCATTGTTGAGGTACATCTACATATGGCCCCTCAGAGTGGTCCCTGCAAGGGCCTGTTTGGACTTCCCCACAGCATGGTAGCTGCATTCCAAGAATGAGCATCTCACCTGAGCAAGGTAGAGGTACATGACACTTTTATGATCGGCTCGAGGTCTCATTGTGAAAACACCGGGGGGGATGAGATTCTTGCAGGCATCTTTGGAAATGCAGTGTGCCACAGTGGTAGATTTGACTTTCAAAAATAGCTCAAAATTATCAGGAGTTAAGTTTGATGAAAAATATAGATAAGTAGAGCTGTTTTGGGATTCAAAAAATGAGGAGTGTAAGTATTAAATAATAAGAACATTGCCTTCTGTGGATTATAGAATTTGAAATAGAAATTAAACAATCCAGAATTTGTTTTCAAAAGACCACTTCTGGCACTCTCAGATAACCAACATTGAAAATACCTTGGAGGAAAAAAGAAAACAACCAACCTCATTCCACCAGCTCCCATGGCAGACTTGATTGGGCATTGCATTATGTATGCATATAATTTTCTAGTGGAGAATATGAAGAGCTGCCACGTGGACAGACAAATAGCCTCATCATCTTATGTCATATCTTGTATCACATCACAGCCATCGCCAAAAGCAACACTTTGTTTTGGGGAAAAATTCTGAGGTGCTGGCAGCAGTCGGGAGATTCCTCCAAACCCTTTCTAATGGGGTTTTCCAAAACGATGTTCTCAGCACTCATTCCTGGAGATGAGAAAACTTCCTTCTGGAGATCAATAATTAAAATCCACATAAGTATTAAAGGAGCTCCACACACAAAAATACCTGTTGACTTTGTTTGACCCAGTGACCAAAACACTTCTTTTCCAAGGAGACCCTATTAATATACCTTGGAACTGGTTTACTGTGGAAAATACTGCCCTTTGGTCTTGTCCCTAAAAATGTCTGGAAATATTAACAAAAAAAGTACTGTAGGTTTGCCATTTTGTCCCCAATATTTATTTTTAACTTCTGATTAAGCTGGTGCCAGTTGATCTGATTAACCTGGAGGGGATGGAGGGCGTCTAGGGCCATTTGATAAAGACTCATTAACATGACACGGCCCTGTTCCCGGGTTTCAGGGCCACTTTCACAAACGTGAAAAGCAATCTGGGGTATAGACTGTAAAAGAGCCACAGAGCTGGAAGAAACCTTAGCGATTATCTACTTCAGCTCCTTTATCTTGAAGATGGAAACTGAGGCCTGCCTCTGTTGGATGACTTCCCCAAGAAGCATTAGTCAGTGCCAAACCAGAACTGGAAGCCAGATATATTTTCCTAGGGTAGTTTTTCCAATATAAAAAGTGCATCTGTATGTCTTAGAGTAAGTCTGGATTCTGTACCCCTGAGAAACAAGAAGTTGAAATCAGGCCTTAGGAGGCCATTTATAAGCTGTGTAACTTTACGCAACTTACTCACTCATTCAAATCCTCCAAACCTGTTTCTCACCTATGCATGGGGATGAGATGGCACCCTTGCTGCCCGGCAGGGCAGTTGTCAGGTCAAACGGGGTGAGGTCCTGTCTGGAGGCTTCCGTCAATGTAGCTGGTTGATTGTTTTGCTTGCTCTCTGCTAGTGTGCACATCGCTCTTTCAGGTCATAGAAATGTGACTCTGGACTCCTTAATGATTTGATTGGCTGGAGATGTTGATGGACTCCCCAATGCAGCTGGTGGTCTGTTTTAACAAGCTGCTTTTTTTTTAAACCTCTCTGTAAATAACACAAAATGAATAATTGAGGACAAAACCTTATAAGCACATTTCCAAAGATTCTTAGAGATAAAACCTAACATACCACTAATTTCTCCTCATTGTGCTTAGGGGCTGGAGGAGCTACTGCTCATCTTGAAAACTTCTGGGTGCAGAGAGGCCAGGTAGGCAGGCCTTCCGCTAATGCTAGTAGGGCTCAGGCAAGAGTGCAAACATGAGCCCACACACCGTATGCCTAAATATTTAAAAGTTGTAAATAAAGCCGACCAATTGCTAAATAAAACATGTTTTATCCTCCTACCTTCAAAACAACCTGGAGAGTCAGGCTGGAATTTTAAATTCTCAGAAACTCATATCAAATGTTGCGTCACAGAGTGAGCTGAACCTGGCTGCCTGCCCCTGCCCCAGAGTCCGCCCCCTTCTCTTCCCCTGCCACCCTGCTGCTCTGTGAAGGCCTCTCCCCTGTCCCAACCGCAGGTCCATACCCACTTCAAACAGCTGTGCCTGGGCCACCCTTGAGACGCAGGGATCTAACACTCACTGCTGGGACGACAAACACCAGAAAAGCCTGCAGTCGCAGGAAGCAGGCTCAGGACTGTTTTGGACAAGAGATTCCAGGATCTGAACGAACTAAATAGTATTCCGGTAGTGGTGTAAAAGTGACATGTCCCTCAGCTCTGCAGTGCCTTTTTGTGGAGAAGCCTCAGCCAGAGCAGGGCCAGGGCCGGGCCCCTTGCCTGGGGCTCAGGGCAGCACTGCAGTTACAAGGCCTTTGCCAAAGTCCCCGTGAAGGGTGACAAGGCTGTGATCGCAGGAGTGACAGAGACAGCAGTTGGGAAGGTCACACAGGGAAGATTTCATGTGATCAACATGTGGGGAACAAAAAAGAACAGAGGCCACAGACAAAGCCAAATTTTCGGTCCTGGGTTATTGGTAGGCTTGCGGATGGTGCGTAGCATCTCACGTAAGGAATCTCAGGTTTCCGTTAGTATGTTAGGATTTTCTGTGACTGGGAAACACCATTTCTGAAATATCTTCAAACAATTGTCCCCCATTCATATATGTTCAGGAAAACACAGGTACATAAGTATTTGTTCCAAGCATCAGATGTAAGAATACCGCTTAGAAATGTGTGTTAACAGCAATATCTAACAGCAACACGCTTTAGGAAAAGGTGTGATTTCTATTTAAATATTATGTTACCTGAGCCATGCACATGCACTTCATTTCGCAGCATTTATGGCTAAGAATTTGATAGACTGCAAAATGGGGCTATTGAAATTGCTTTACCGCTAATTTTGAAAGCCCACTTCTAGGGTGGAATAGGGTGAGATTTTACTAAGCCCGAGTCTTCAAATGTCTGATACATGACTTTTCCTATTAGAGGTCAGTCCAGCTGAATTGTAGGTGAAAAAATATCTAGGTGGAGTATAATTATCCCAATTGGAACAGGGCCATGACAGCCAGCCAAGCCAACGTTCCAGACATAAAAACAATGTTCGATTTTGTATTTCATCGCTTTGTATGAGGCATTGCAATAACGGTTTGTGCCAGATAACTCTGACAATGCAGTACTGGAACTGAACTCTAGAGTTATTGTTTAAACCCCTTTGTAACATGAGAAACAAAAATGTATCTTTCTTTACAAGTAATACATCAAATGTTTGCTTGAAAGATAAAAATATTTAGTCCTTTAAAAAGATCCCATTGAGAAACGTAGATTACAGTATTCCCGCAGTGGTTTTTCATAAATAGTAACGATTTCAAAAATGTTCCACTCTTTCTCTTAATACTGATAACTGTGCAGGAAAATCACATACACTTACGTGTACCCTGGGTTGAGCGTCCTTAGAGGATTCCAAATACCCTGGTGCTCCACAGTGTGCCCCAAACCAGAGCCTGAGGGACACTGAAAAGGCATGAATCAGGATATAATTTGTGGGTGCCTAGGTCCTCATCTTCAGCTTCGGTGGTTTTCTCACCCACAGAATACATTTGACAAATTCCTGGTCTTAGGTGCGGCTGGGGAAGGTGAATGCTAGAGGCGGAGGTGAGGGTAGGGGCAAGATCTCTAAGAAAATATATCAGAATTGATTCTTGTTCTTCAGAGGGCACTGAGAGGCAAGGGGGTAGAATTCTCTGCTAAGCAATTCTCCCCAAGTCATCATTGACATCTTAGGGATGCCGGTCAATCATCTTCCGCCCTTCTGGTTCTGAATTAGGTGAGAAAGGGTACACAAGGCTCATGGGAGTAAAAGCACATCTTTGCTCCTGATGGAGCTGGACTAGAGGACACAGCTTGCACCTGTGGCCCAGGTGGGATCTTCAGTTCCACCAGTGGAAGGCGAGAGCTGTTCTGTAGAGCACACTTGACCTGCTTCTGCCCTCACTCCCCATAGGATTCAGAGCGGACACCTACTCCAGACGGCAGGCCCAGAGTCCCGTCCCAACTCTGCTTGCCTCACGGGTGTGTGCATATAGGCCTTAGCCAGAAAGAGTGAGCAGGCGGTGTGACCTTGATCACCATGTGCCAGGTCATGCCAGGTCATGCCAGTCACTCCTCCCTACAGGGCAGAGCAGGGAGCAGCTTTCTTGCTACTCTGAGAGGACAAAATGTCAGCAGAAATTATCATTTTAGGGGTCAACGATGGAACATGAGGATAAGGAGAGAAGTGTTCCCTAGTTGTCTCATCCTCTCAGAACATTCCAGAACCGGTCCTAGAAGTTATATTTTTAAGTGAGCCCACGTTTTAATCAGGGGGGAGCTGGGTAACATTCACTCCCTCTTGATTATGGTGGGTGAGCAGAGGCAGGCAGAAGTGAAATTCTTAGATCAATCTGGAAAAGAGCCAACCTCATAGGACTTCTCTGGAGGGAAGAGAGTATTTTATATTTACTTTTACTTGAAGCTGTCCCGAGAATGAAAGGTGTCTGTCAGGGGAAGAAAAGCCCAGAGTGGGGGTGCAAAGCTTGAAGAGGAGAACTAGATATGTACCCGGGGCAAGGCTGAGTTTTGAAAATGTTTCAAAATTAGGTTCATCTCTGGTGTCCTCATTTTGCTCTTCATTTCACCAAAGCCCTCCCATGTTTCCCTCATCTTGTAGCTGACCTTTCCTCCGTGTAAACTTGTCAAAACAAGCATTTCTTCATTCCTTCAAGTGCAGTTCATAGGTAGATAGTAGCAGAAAAATAAATGAATTAAAATAATTAGCAACAGCCCCTGCTGGTGTGGCTCAGTCGGTTGGAGCGTTGTCCTGTGGACTGAAAGGTTGAAGGTTCAATTCTTGGTCAGGGTATTAGGCTGTGGGTTAGGACCCCTGGTTGGGGCACATGTGGGAGGCAACAAATCAATGTTTCTCTCTTGTGTTGATGTTTCTCTGTCTCTCTAGAAACAATGAAAAAAGTATCCTTGGGTGAGGATAAAAAATCATCATCATTATATTTAATTTGCAAAACTTAGCCCTCTTTAGCCACCTTGGATGCATTTGTATTTTAAAAGAATACATGGGTTTACAGGTAGAAATATCTCTGTGGTTTTAAATTTCAGGCAGAATTCTGAAGCAGTTTGCCTGGGAATCAGGGATGGAATAGTTCCCAGCACAGAGCAGACAATACAGCCTTCTGTGAACACGTGGGCTGAGTGGGCCAGGCAGAGCCAGCAGAGGTCAAGAAGGATGAAGACAAAGAAATGAGCAGCGGTCGGCATAGAATGAAGTCATTGGTAACTAACTTAAAGGAACGGGGAGCAACAGTAGCAGCGATAAGGGAAGATAACACAGGTAGTGTGGATTCAGTTCAGCCGGCAGTTTCAGGGCACTTCTTATCAGCTGAGCCCTGAGCTGGACTTAACGAAAGTCATAGGAAAAGAATACATTTACTTGGAAGAATGGGTCAGTGCTTGGGAAGTGTAGTAGAAGGAAACATTTTACAGTTGGCCCTTGAACAATGTGGGGGTCAGGGTGGGGGGTTGGTGGCACCCACCCACCTCCAGCCCCTCCAGCCCCAATGCAGCCCAAAATTTGCATATAACTTCTAACTCTACAGTTGGCTGGCTCCTCCTATTCTCAGACTTAGCCAACCACAGACCCAAAACAGTATTTTCCATTTGTAGTTGGGAATCCACAATTGGGAATGTGAAAATACTGTTTTCCATCTGTGGTTGGTTGAATCCATGGATGCAAAACCCATGGATATGATGGACCAACTGTATTTATTGAAAAAAAAAAAATCTGGTAAGTGAGCCCTTGCTGTTCAAACCTGTGTTGTTCAAGGATCAACTGTAATTCTCTGGACATACGAATGAATAAGTACAGTTGTGTTTTTCTAAGCAAACCTTAGTCTTGAACAAAGGAAACGCCAATGGCCTTCTGCAGAACTGACAAGGTGGCAGAAGTGGAGCAGGAGCAGGCCTCCTGCAAGTTCACCCCTCTCTGCTCGGCTTTCCCCTGGCGCCCCTAAGACTGGGCTGTTCCTGCCCTTCCGAATCCCGCACATCTTTCAAAGCTGGAGCAGATTTTCAGATACTTCCTTCTCTGGGCATACTTCCCTGAGTACCAGGATCCCTGATATACTATAATTATATTAATAATCTCCATGGCAATGATCCCAGCAATAATAATAATGCTTTCCATTTGAATAGTGCTAAAAAATTTTCAGTGTTGACATGTATTTTGTTACATTTGTGCATCACAGGATTATTCAAAAGATAGTAAATGATTAATATTATTCCTACCTAAAAACAAAACAGAACAAAAATCAACAAGAAAAGTGAATTCCAGAAAGAGTAAATGCTTCTCCCAAGCCTGCATACCCCAGGATACAAAATGGCATTTTATCTGCCATTTTGGTCATTCAGATGTAAGTTTTCCAATTAAATGTTATCTTGCACTGTTTTCATATTATTTCCTGTTGCTATTCTTGGCTCTCTCATGAGACTATACATACTTTTCTTTAAGGCAGGAAAAACCTTGTATGTGTTTTGGTGTCAGCACTTAAAGTTATATGGAGTTGTACAATTTTGGCGTAGAAAACCCTGCATTAATGAAGCGGAGGCTCACATGTTGCCATTCCTGCACATTGTGTGAGTTGGACATTGTAGTTGCTGGAAGGCATCCCAGCCTATGAGTCCATTTAACCTTATTTCGAGTGTTGGAGATTCTGGGGTGCACAGAGACTGAGGAGTAGCTTTCTGAGATGGTGGCTAAGATCACTAATCTACAATAGAAGGATTTCAGTGTTATGTAAAGATGGCAAGGAATAAAATAGCTCTACTTAATGGGTCACCTCCATCGCCCTATAATACTAAGTTTAATTTGAAAGCAAGTGCCCTGCCCTTTTGAACCATCTGATTTGAAATTCCCTGCCTCCCTCTCTGCCATCGATAGTGGCATGTGACTTGTCCCAGGTTCAGTGGGGGAGAAGGAAAGCCTTGACTCTGTGATTGATTGACACACTGATAATTCTGGCCAAGAGAGCCAGCTGGGAGGGTTAGCAGTTGTGCTGGCTGCTTTGGCCACAAGAGAGGGCGGCTGGGGAGGCACACCCTGGCTCTCTCTCTCCTGGGCTTTGGGAGGAAGGGTGGCCAGCGGGTTACTGCTCTGGCTCAGTGGTTGACCCCTGGGGGATGGAGAGAGAAGAGATTAGCACAGGCTCCAAACTAGAGTCCTTGAAGGTGAAGCTACTGAAGGTCACTGTGGTGGTGGGAGAAGAATGATTTGGGGTTCGCTTCCAGAAGAGGATGAGCCCAGATCCTAGAAGTGAGGGATACATTGGTTGATATATGTACTGGCTTGTTGCCATGTGGATTTATGTTCCATAGTTAGGATGTGTCATCCCAAAATGTATGACATCTTTGAAGATTTGCTTTAAGTTACATCTGTAAATATAGTGGAACATTACACTTTCAATGCTTAGAGTAAATCCTACCAACTATTGAACATTTATAGAAGGTTAATTTAAACCAGCATTCAAATTCAAGTATGTAAGCAGGCCAGCAAGATTACTGAGGCAAAAAATATCAGTGTCTCCTGGTTTCTGAATCACTCTTGTGGATCACTTTTAATAAACATGTCACACCTACTTCATCTCTAAATAATGACATCAAATGTTCCAGGGAAATTGATCTTCTCCAGAGGGAAATCAATCAAACTATGACAAAATAACATCTTGGAACCAACATAAGAGCAGGGGAAATAAAAAGATATTTATTTTTATAAGAATTATTTCCAAGAAGTGGCTGTGAAATAAAAACAAAGAAAGCCATTTTAAAATTCTAAGTCAGAAGATATTTATTTTATACAGATTAAAGTATAAATCTTATTAGAAAGCCAAAACTAGCAAGAGAAAATAATTTGAAATATTTACTCAGAGACCAAGCTTAAATCAGAGAGACTAAAGTGGCAGATATAATGCATGAAGGTGGATATACAGTTGGAGTTTAACTTATGATTGAAAATAAAGTAGCAAATAGTCATAAAGTGCTCATTATATGCCAGGCACTGTTCTAAGTGATTTAAATATACTCATTATATTAACTGATTTAATTCTCATAACAACCCAATGAGATAGGTTTTATTGTACTCATTTTACAGATGAGGAAACTGTGGTACAGAGCAGTTAAGTAATTTGCACAAGGTCACACAGCCAGTGAATGAGAGTGTTGGGGATATGAGCACAGGCAGTCTAGTTCCAAAATCTGCGATCTTAACTACTTGGCAACTCATAATTCTTCTGTTCGTAGTAGTAATAATAACTTTTTGTTATTTCCTATGTTCGTACCCAAAGTAAAGATTCAGGTAGTCAGTGAAATATATGCATGTATGTCACTGGCCTTTGTTGTAAAATAAGCCACATCCAGAGCATCCCACCTTCCTACCTCCCAGGTGATAATGGACAGACTCTATTAGGCAACCTGCTCATTCCCCAGCTCATTTATTCACGGCTTCAGGGTGTTTGTAAGCTCACAGCCCGTTCTGAGGAGTTCCACGTACATAGGCTGCTCTAATGTGTGCCATGGAGACACGGCCCTCCACCCCAGGCATGAACACGTGCTCCAAAGGCAGCCTTCTAAAGTCTGGCCAGGGAATGGATTGGCCTCACCCGAGACCCTTGGCCAACATTGTGGTATGGGGACTGGTTAGCTCCTCTGTCTTTGCGACTTCTACTGTGATGCAGAGTAGGGATGCTGAATGAGTGACTTGGGGTTGAGCTGGAGGGAAACACAGAGAAAGCAACAAAGAAGAGTCAAACGGCACTAGAAAACATAAGAAAAAACAGAAGAGCAGGATCTGCGGAACTGAGTCACAAACTCAGCCATGGATGGGGATAGTAGTGGAGCCCCGAGTAGAGACTGGATCACCAGAGCCACGTGGTGTCTTGAAATGGCATTAGTGACATTTTCATGAAGCCAGCAACGCAGTTACAAAGATAGTTCTTTGTCCCCTTTAGGTTTTCATGGGTCCTTAAAGTGCACTCCCATTCATGGAGGTATTTTGAATATATTTTTGCATCTTGCAACTTGAAAAACCTGACTAACCCAGGGACTTACAGTCCTAACCTTCCCCTTCTTTCACGTGCCATCACTAAATTTGGCCAAAGTTGTCCCCCGACCCTCCTTTGCACACCTACCTCATGACTGGGGGTCTTTACCCTCCTGTCCAGGGGGCTGCAGTGGCCTCCTTGCAGGGCCTGCTGAAAAAATACAGAAACGTAAGTTTAAAATTTATTTAAAAATTATCCTGATGAAGAATTTCAATGAGATTTGGACTCATTTGTTTAAAAATCTGTCAATTAGCCCCTTCTGATTAGTATGCTATTTCCACTGATTGAAATCAGAGAACATGGAAATTTCCTAGAAGGATTTCAATAAAAATGCTTGCATAATGGGTATGTAGGAGTGAAAAAAAAATAATTATCATGATTCGTAAGCACACTTCTTCCTTTGGGTCTGCTTTACTCTGGTGAGACATCTTCTATGGGCCATGACAGCCACTAACGCCTGATCTCAAAGTATACCCGTCTTGTCTAAGTCAAGATTTTAAAAATAATGAATGATAGCCAAGCTTAATGCTCACACCTAAATTATTAATATTGTCTTTAGGAAAAACAAATATTAAAAAGCATATGATAAGTAATCGATCTCATTTTTAAATTCCTTTTGAGTATGTTTTATAATATGTGTTAGTAATACAGTACAAAAATTACATGTAAGGGTACAAGCTCAAAACATATTAATAGGCTCTGGCTGGGTAGCTCAGTTGGTTAGAGGTTGCATGTTCCGGTCAGAGCACACACAAGAAGTTCAGGAATAAGTGGAACAACAAGTCAATGTTTCCCTCTCTCTCCCTTCCTCTCTCTAATCAAAACCACCATTTCCAGAAGCCTGTGCTACTGCACGGTCCCCTCCAAACTTCTCTTCCATCAGGTAACCTCAGGTGACATATCTTATCCTCCTTCCACCAATCTGAATAGTCAAATTTTATTCTTAAAAAAAAAAAATCCTTAATAGTGATGCAGACTCTAATTTAAAATATGGTAGTTTCCAATATTTTAGTTTTGCTCTGTTTTGATTTGTGTTGGACTACAAATTAGATACTAACATTATACTTTTCTGCTAACAGTGTTTGTTTAGATGTACCTACCTAGTCGCCAATGTATTGACTCCTTGCTCACAGCACACCAGGCCTTCCCTTTCCACGATCGTTTTGCAGATTTCCTGCAGTACATGGGTAGTAGGCTTTGCCAGTGGCCTTCCACATCCCATCAACACTTAGACCACTTGCAAGTTCAGCTGGCCATCCTCCAGCTCTTGGCACCTGCAACTGGACCTGAGTTTTCTGATGGCTGCCGCAGACCCTTGCTCTTGCCAGCTGCAGACAGAAAGTGTCAGGGGAGGAAGGCTCCTGGGAGCAGCCTCAAGCAGGGGATGAGGGGAATCTGTGGATGCCCAGTCGTCTTGCCCTCAGGCAGGAAAACTCTGAGGCACTTTCTACATTGGCCCTGGTGGGCTCCTCAGTGGGATGAAGCCCCGCTTGCCCATGGTGGTGGCTTCCTTTCCTCTCTTCTCTCACTTCCCCAAGGCCCTACAAGTGTTTCCTGAAATTACTCTCAAATGAATGACAGTTCATCCCAGTACGTCTGGGGTTTGAACGGCAGGGGTCCACTCACATGCTGGTTTCTCTCAATAAATGCAGCAGGCCCGTTGTATCCACAAACAGCAGATTGAAAACAGTATTTCCACATTCCCAACTGCAGTTTCCCAGCAGGGGATTCCCAAACCTGGGTTGAATATACTCTTTTTGATCCATGGATGTGAAGGGCCAAATGTAGATTCAAAAGTGCCCTTAACCCCTGCTTAGTTCAAGGGTAAATCAGGGTATATTTTTGAGGGAACTGAAATGAAGACAAGATACTTCAGTGTGAGTTTATTGGTGGCCAATTCAGTTTTTTTAAAGGTTTTATTTATTTATTTGAAGAGATAGGGGAAGGGAGGGAAGAAGAGAGGGAGAGAAACATCGAAGTGCAAGAGAAACTTCCACCAGTTGCCTCTCATACGCACCCTGACTGGGGACTGAACCTGCAACCCAGGCAAGTGCCCTGACTGGGAATTGAACTGGTGACCTTTTGCTTTGCAAGTCAATGCCCAACCAACTGAGCTACATTGGTCAGGGCCATATTTATTTATTCTTATTCTTAGAAAATAGTTCTATTGGATATAACATCTATTTGTTTGATTTTAATCTGTAAGAATCCCCGTTACAGGACCAAAGTCCATGTGCCTGTCACTTTGAAAGGCCAAAACTCAACACAGCGGAGTTTGGAGAAAGGGAAGGGTTATTGATGGAGAAGGCACCAACCAAGAAGGTAGGAGGCTTAGCGGTACCTCAAATTCATCTTTATAAAGTACAGAGTTCAGGCTTCTTTTACGTGAAGGAAAGGGGAAATGGGAGGGACTGTTTCTGTACAATTCAAGCTGCCAGCAGAATTCCTCTAACGATTAGCGTGTCCGCATGCAAGACTAAGCAGAAGCTACTAGCCCGAAGGCCCTGGGAGCAAAGCAGGCTTGAACCAGGAGTCAGAGAGAGACCAAGCATTTCACTCTGCTACACCCTCAGGGCCTAAATTGGAGTTGCTTTGCTCAAAGGAAATTTTCATTTGCAGCTGCAAACAGGGGGCACTGCCTACTGGGGACTTCTGGCCTCTTCTAGGGTCCTTGGCTTAACCTGGAGACTGAGTCTCAGCTTCCTCACTTTGCTGCTGACCCAAGGCTTAGTTAGGCTCTGCTATGGGTGGAGTTGTGCCCACTCCCCAATTCATTTGTTCAGGTACCTCAGAGTGTTGCTTGTTAGATGATAAGGCCTTTAAAGATGTGATAATGTTAAAATGAGGCTCTTAGGGTGGGCCCTGATCCACTTTGACTAGAGTCCTTGAAGAAGGAAGCCACCATGGAGGCTTGATCTCAGTGGTGACCCTGTGCGAAGATGATGAGGGAGACAACCTTCAGGCGGAGGAAAGAGGCTCAGAGGAACGTAACCCCGTTGGTATCTTGATCTTGGACTTCCAGCCCCCAGAACTGTGCAGAAATAAATTTCTGTCATTAGCCCACCTAGTCTGTGCTGTTTCATCATGGCAGCCCCAGCAGGCTAACCTGGGCTCTCTGGTGCTGTTCCTTGGGATTCGCCCTCAGGGTGGCTGCAGCTTACCCACCACCTGTGCTTATTATCCACCATTCTGCTTTCCCCTCGTATCTAGTTCTGCCTCTGGGAAAGTTCTGAGCTCACAGATGCAAAGGAAATCAGGTTTCACTGCAGATCTAGTTGTTTTGTTGGGGTATCTCTTCCGAATATCTAGTCTGCTGTGTTGCCTAAGGGCCTCTGATTCTATTGCTGTCTTAAGTACTGGTTTCACTCTTGTTCTCCCTTCTTGTGTCTTCCTGAGTCATCTTCCCTGCTAACCTCTCCTCTTCTAAACTCTTAGCATTTGCACATAAATTATTTATTGTCATTTAGGCTACCTCTGGGTTAGAGTTTCCTTGAAAACGGAGGCCAAATCATACACCCGCCTCTCTCACACAGCTCAAAAGGCAGTCCTCAACACAGCAGGTGGATTTCGCATCTGCGAAGTGAATGAAAATTAAATGAAAAACAAAGGGCCAGAAGTCTGTTAGCTATCAATACTACATTGAACAGACTGCATGACTGCGGGCAGTACGTGCTCCAGATATGACTTAACAACATGAAGATCACGTCTGAGGCCTGATTCACAGGGAGCCTATGAGGAGGTAATGCAAAGACCTTCCATTGCGGGCCAGAAATACCCCTGAAGGAAATAAAACCTGCTGTGAATCAGAGCAGTAACCCTAGTTTATTATGCAAGTCCTGCTCTTTCTGAGAAACAAACAAACAAAAACAATGGCACTAAATTTATCTTGCACTGCCTCACACCAGAAAGGAAAATACAGTCACCTGTTGTGACTCACGCAGTCTATTTGGCAATGATCTCCAGATTCTTCTTCCGGTTAAGAAGCAAGACCGAAGAACCAAGATTGTTTAGTTAAGTCTGTATGGCAATCGATATTAGACCAAAGCTACATGAAGTCACTTACAGTATGGGGACTCAGTCTGGAATGAATTCTGACTTTGGAAATCACTGAGACTTCAGGTTTTTTTCCACCATGTCTAAAGAAATTGAAAGGAATTAAGTGAAAAATAAAGATTGAATAGTTACAGAGCCCATGGTCGGAATCATTTTACTATTTTGGAGTTTAAAGAAGACGGATGGATATCTGGGTGGGAGGAATGGAGGTGTGAGATGCCACCGAGAGAGAACCTCGGTGCCAAGCCTCCCTGTGTGAGGTGAGTCACACGTCTGGAAGCAGCCCGCCTCCTTTCCAGCCCCGAGGGGCTCCCTGAGGTTCCAAACAAGCATTTGGAATCTGGAACAAGACAGACAGCGACAAACTACATATTGCCCCATCCATCCTGCCTCGTGCCCGGGAGCACTCTACGTCAGCAGTGCGAGAGGAGCCAGTTCTTCCCGCACCCTGGTGAGGCACTGCTAGGAGCAAGCTCACATTTACACCACGGTGAGCCCTAAAGACTTGGCCTGAGTTTGGTTTATAGTCTCCAGAGGGCTTTATTTTATGAAGGGCCATGGGATTCAAGAATAGCACAGCTTCACCATCAGATTTTCTGAAGTCTCTACGGACTTATCTCCCTACTGCATTTCTTTTTTGAAACAAACTCACTCCCCGATTGTTTTCCTTCTTATCTCTTAAGGGAAGGGACAATTCCCCCCAAACAGGCCCAGACGTGTTACTTTCTAGCCCAGCTCTTTTGTCCCTGGTGTTTTGCAGGCCTTATATATTTACTTAAATGAAATGTTTGCATCCTTCTTTTGTTAACGAATCTGTAAATCAGAATTCCTTCATTCTCTCCTTTGGTGAGGAAAGAAAAATCCATGATCACCGCAATCCCCTAAGAAGCTGTGTAGCACACATTCTTTAGTTTTTGTCCTTCTCTCCCAGACAACGTGACTGGTTTCCTGTTGACTTGATTTGTCTCACGCACGTGCCATTAGGTCTTATGACTAATGCATGCCGCCTTCTGAAGAGGACCTATATAACCTACCTGTAATTCTAGTTCTTTTGTAATAGACCCACATCTGGTTTCTCTTCCTGGTCTAGTGAGGCAGGTGATATGGACATCATTTTTCTATCCCAGCGACTTTCAACCCATGGGCTGCAAGAATTTTTAAAACCTGCAATACCTGACTAGTCAGGGGCACTGACCTCTTTTCCCTTAGACTGTCAAATTAGAAAATGACAAAACCCAATACAACAATAGCCATTTGGTATGAATGAATCAAAATTATACTTATTTTTTGTAAGGTTGGCAAAAATATATATTTTTTGGTGTGCCACAGGATTTCAGTACTTAGTTTATGTGTGTCATGAGATGAAAAAGGTTGAAAATCGCTCTTCTAGTCCCTTCTCCATGGGGGGTAGAGGGTGGGGTTAGCTGCCCATCCCTGTGCTTCTGTGACAGAAACAAAAGAAAGATGATATCCAAAGGGTTTCTAGGGAAGTATAATAAATAGCTTTCACTTATTACAGCTTTTATAGTCCAATTCTCCAAGGTGCATAAAACCAGCACATTGAGGTAGGGCAAATGAGTCTGAGCGTCAGATCTCAGCTTTCTTGTCTCATAGTACACCCCAGAGAATACCTGAACCTCTGTGTAAGCCAACACCAAGGTTAAAAATACCTCTCTGTGTTCTGGCTGGGGAGACAGGGCTCCACCGTGGAGAGGGGCGTTAAGGCCATAGCCACACCTGCTTGTCCAGAGAATCCTGTTGCTGCCCAAGTATGAACTCAGCCCACCACACTCTTCCCCAGAAGCATGATAGGGACAGTCTTGAGCTGCCATAATTTCAGAAGACCAGGGAAAAGCTTTCTCTTGGGAAAAATAACTTTTCTCCCCTGACAACCAGCCACCTGCAATTTCCTCACTGACAGATGCCTTTATTTTTTATTTATTGATTTGAGAGAGAGAGATTTGTTGTTCCACTTATTTATGCATTCTTTGGTTGATTCCTGTGTGTGCCCTGACTGGGGATCAAACCTGTAACCTTGTTTCACCAGGATAACATTCTAATCAACAGAGCTACCAGGCTAGGACCTGACAGATGCCTTTAGCTGAAGATGTGTGGAAGGGCAAATCTTTTCAGGAAAGGTCACATTATCGATCAATGTTTTAAACAACAACAAAAACTTGTGGTTGTTGAAAAAGTCACACATGCACATGGTAAAAAAGATCCCAGTAGCACAAAAGGTTATACATTAGCCCTGGCTGGTGTGGCTCAGTGGGTCGAGTGCCAGCCTGAAAACCAAATGGTTGCTGGTTCAATTCCCAGTCAGGGCACATGCCCGGGTTGCGGGCCAGGTACCCAGTTGGGGGTGCGCGAGAGACAACCACACGTCGATGTTTTTCTCCTTCTTGTTCTCCTTCCCTCCCCCTCTCTCTAAAAATAAAATAAATAAAATCTTTAAAAAGAGTAATAGGAAAAATATACATTAATATTAATTTTCCTCCCACCCCATACCTTTGGTGTCCACCAGAGGTTATATTCATCAGACTCTCACATATCCTTCCACACATATGCCATACATATGCAGGCATATGTAAGGTAGCTGTCCCTTTATGGCCTCCTTCTTTCTTTTTTTACCTACATGTAAAGAAACAGTTGAGGTTCCTTGTTCCCCGACTCCTACTCCAGCCTTGTTTTTTTCACAGACTGACTTACTGTGGGTAACTTAGCACTTGGAGATGGAGCTCATCCTCTGGGCCCCTGCCCAGTGTTCCCTGGTCACCATATCAGAAGGCAGAGCCGACCTGTGCAAGGATGGGCCCCAGGCTCCGCATGTCTTGGACAGAAAAAGTGGCTGAAATTACTTAAGGTGGCTTATTTGAGTAAGACCCAAGCTCATAGAACAAATTACAGGCCTGTGAATCAAAAAATGGAAACAGATCTGTTTCTCAAGAGGAAACAGGGGTGTTGCCTGTAGAAGGTTTAAACATTTTGATTTCTTTCATGTCATTTTGTTCCAAGCCCTATCAGACGACGTTTGTGACTTATGAGATTCTAAAGGGAGGATTATAAGGAGACTCCTGTCTGTATGATCAGTATAGGAGTAGGCTTTGTGTTTCACGACATTAAGGTAAATGTGGTCTAACTGAGCAATACCAACTGATACATGTGTGATGCTTTCTGTAATGTATGTCATTGTCATTTATGTCATTCAGCTTTTCTTTGGGATACTGTCTCCTTTCTAGAAAATACACTTGGAAATCTGGCACGCTAAAAACATTTAACCTGCATCTAACTTCTGGGTTACAGGACACTCAAGGAATAGAGAAACAAGCTCTGCCACACCTGGAAGTAGCCATCAGACACACCCAGGCACTCCACAAGCCAACTGGCCCATGACACCAAGGAGCCAGCAGCATGAGAAAAGGTCACTGTTGTAGCTTAGGAGATGAGAGGGACATGAAAAACAGGTGCAGTGTATGGTCTTGTTTTGAATAATAGTTTAGACAAACCAACTATAAAGGACATTTTAAAAGACAACTTGGTAAATTTGTGTTTTTTTTTAATTTTATTTTTTTGATTATACTACTACAGTTGTCCTGATTTTTCTCCTTTTGTCCCCTTTCACCCAGCACCCCGCTCTCCCTCAGACAATCCCCACACCATTGTTCATGTCCATGGGTCATGCATATAAGTTCTTTGGCTTCTCCGTTTCCTGTTCTGTACTGTACATCCCCATGGCTATTCTGTAACTACCTGTTTGTACTTCTTAATCCCCTCATCTCCTCACCCATTCTGCCACATGCCCCTCCTGCCCACCTGGCAGCCATTAAAACACTCTCAATATCCATGATTTTGTCTCTGTTCTTCTTGTTTGCTTAGCTTGTTTTTTAGATTCAATTGTTGAAAGATGCATTTTTTTTGCCATTTTATTGTTCATAGTTTTGATCTACTTTTTCTTAAATAAGCCCCTTTAACATTTCATATAATACTGGTTTGGCGATGATGAACTCTTTTAGCTTTTTCCTGTCTGGGAAGATCTTTACCTGTCCTTCGACTCTAAATGATAGCTTTGCTGGGTAGAGAAATCTTGGCTACAAGTTTCTGCTTTTCATGACTTTGAATATTTCTTGCCAATCCCTTCTAGCCTGCAGTGTTTCTTTTGAGAAATCAGCTGATAGTCTTATGGGACTCCACTGTAAGTAACTAACTTTTCTTGCTGCTTTTAAGATTCTGTCTTTGTCTTTAAGCTTTGGCATTTTAATTATGATGTGTCTTGGAGTGGGCCTCTTTGCATCCATGTTGTTTGGGACTCTCTGTGCTTCCTGAACTTGTATATCTATTTCCTTTGCCAAATTAGAGAAATTTTCTTTCATTATTTTTTAAAATAGATTTCCAATTTCTTGCTCTTTCTCTTCTCCTTCTGGCACCCCTATTATGCGAATGTTGGACACCTTGAGGTTGTCTCAGACGCTGCTTCCACTATCCTCATTTTTGGGGGTTCTTTTTTCTTCTTGTTGTTCTGGTTGGTTGTTTTTTACTTCCTTGTGTTCCAAATCATTGATTTGATTCTTGGCTTCGTCCACTTTACTGTTGTTTCCTTATGAGTTGTTCTTTATTTCCCTTAGTGTGTCCTTCATTTCTGACTGAATATTTTTTATGCTGTTGAGTTTATCACTAAGTACTTAGAACATCCTTAAAACCAGTGTTTTGAACTCTGCATCTGATAGATCACTTATCTCCCTTTTGTTTAGCTCTTTTTCTGGAGTCTTGTTTTGTTCTTTCATTTGGGCCATGTTTCTTTGTCTCCTCATTTTGGCAGGCTCCTTGTGTTTATTTCTATGTATTAGGTAGAGCTTCTTTGACTCTGTGTCTTGGTAGTGTGGCCTAATGTAGTAGATGTCCTGTAGGGTCCAGTGGCACAGCCTCTCTTATCACCCAAGCTGGGTACTCAAGGTGCGCCCTTCATGTGGGCTAAGTACACCCTCCTCTTGTAGTTGAGCTTTGGTTGCTGTTGGCAGGTCAATGGGAGAGATTTACTCAGGCCAGTCAGCTACAAGGACTGGCTGTGACCACTTACCACCAAACTCTGCCCTCCATAGTGGATCAGCTGTGCAGGCTCAGGCCCCAGGGTTTCTTGGGTGGTGCAAACCCAGGTCAGCCCCTACCTGTGTTTTTCCCGGGGCCACCCTGCCTGAGCTATAAAGCAATCTGAAATGACTGCTACTTGTTCTGGGCTTGGAAATTCCCAGGTGAAGCCAAGCTGTGAATTTGTGCTAGCTACTGCAAGTGCTGGGCCTGGGGCTCACTAGTTAAGCTGTTGCTTGTTTGAGAGGATTTAAGAAGTTGTGAAGCATAAGCCAAGACCAGCCATTCATATGGAAAAGGAGCTTGGATTGGCACGAGTCTCTGGAGATCTCCAAGGTGGGTCAAGCAGTGTTAGCCAGGTTGATGGAATCTCAGATATGGCATCAGCTTGCCAGCTCTGTAGGAGGAGGGTTTAGAAAGGGGGCAATGGCCTCACCTTGCCTTGAAGCTAGACACTTCAGTTTCTCCCCATATACCATTGGTACCTTTCAAGCTGCTACCCCAGTGCTGGAGCTCAGAGGGAGTGAGTCTGCATAGGTGAGTCCGTGTATGGGTTCTTTAAGAGGAAATGCTTAGGGTTCCAGAAGTTCCTCCCACCGACTCAATGTGCACTGGTTTTTGCAGCCAGAAGTTGTGCATACTTATCTTCCTGGCACTGGAATCCTGAGATGAGGGGCTGGTTTGGGTCTGGAACTCCTTGCTCCTGAGATATCCCTCCTGAATTTTTATCCACTACACGAGGGTGTGAGACTAGCTCGTTCCACCTCTGTGCCTCTCCTACTAGTCTGGGTGGATGTAGTTTCTTCGATTCTGTAGTTGTCAGACTTCCATTCAACTCGATTCCTGACGTTTCTGAGTGATGGTTGTCCTATATTTCAGTTGTGATTTTGATGTGGTTGTGTGAAGAGGTGAGTCATGTCTACACCACTGTCTTGATTGAAAGTCACAGCAGATATGAATTTAACTGGGAATTATGTATATTAAGGAATATAATTATATAATTTAATTTGGTTAAGTGTGAAACGTTATTTTGGCTATTAAAAGAAACTCCAAAGGTTCTTAATTTAAAAAGAGGTACACTGAAGCTAAGTAACAAACAGCCCCACCCCCTCCCCACCTGGGGGACTTTGAGTCCTTACGATGAAAACTTACCAGATCAGGGTGGGGTGCCGGGGCTGTGCTACATTTTTATTTTTTTTTCTGGTTAAAAACAAGTGTCATCACTGACAACTGGGCGTGGGGTGTGTGGGGAGGAAATGGCAGCAACTCCGAATGTTTGCAGCCACGCATGGCTGTCTTTTTGGCGCAGCCTCTTTGTGGGTATTGAGTTCTTGTGCTAAGTTTTGCACTGTCAGCAGAGCGGGGCACGTGTTATCTCAAGTCATGGAATCTTGCATCACAGTATTCAAGGCCTTTTACCCACATCCTGTCACATTCAGCTGCAGATGTGGCAAGAAGCTCCAAAGCAGTACAAATGGCCTGCTCCCAAGACTGCAACCTGTTCTCCGGGCCTCTGTGTATTTATCGTGGGTCAAAGTGAACGGCAAGCACTCAGGTTGGGAGGGAAGGCCGATGAGTGTCATGTGGGATTTCAGTGTCCCCTCAGGCAAACAGACTTCAGAATTATGTCCGTGGCTCTACATTCTGAGGAGTAACCATTGAGAAGAACCACCTATGATCTGGGCCCTCGGGCTCTCTGGTTTGGACTAGACCCTAAGACTCCCACAGCGATAGCTTCCCTCAGTGGCCCCAACCTGGACCTGGACCAGAAACTGAAGAACAGCTCCTGGAGGAACTGATTCTTGAAGCTCATCCCTAGGCCCCAGGGATCTCCGCTGCTTCTGCCTGGTCCTGAAGGCCATGTCCTTCCACACATCCTTCCAACCCACTGCTTTGCAGAATGAGCTGCGAGGGGGTGGGGGAGTTTCAGCATGCCAGGCAGTGAGTGTTAACTGAGTATTTTAATACTGGTGGGGAGCTCTCTGCGCTGGCACCACAATGTCCATCTGTCCGTTAGCAGAAGGCTATGGATTAGGAGTGGTAGAAAGGATATCTTTAAATAGCTTTCTTTTTTTGTTTGTTTGGTTTCAGGCCTGGTGATTGAGGTCATGCTGGGAGAAGCTTCAGGAGTAGCAGAAAGCTGGATCAGAAGCTTTGGGTTTTACATTTCATTTTGTGACCGTTATCCTCCCACTTTAATGAGGGAAAGAAAAGGTGGAGTTTGTGGAATGAGGAACAAAAGTTCTCAGTCCAGGAAAATCAGAAAATAAAACATTAAAATACATATTTTATGTCTTAAACATTGCAGAAGGGTTCAGCTTAGTGCAACTCAACTTCATCAGGGAGTCTTTGGTGCCCACTATGGGAAATCAACCCAGGTTCCTGTCCCCTGGAGCCCAGTCCTTCACAGTTAGAAGGAGAGACTGCAAAAGATAGAATTTATTTATAAAAAAATGTGTATTTACTCTTACATGTTTAAAGTCCAGTCACTTTCAAAGCTCTCCATGTGATGCAGTACACCTATCAAGACATTTTTCCACTGCTCACAACAGTTTTTGAACTTGTTGATTTTGATGCCTTTTTGTGCTTCTGCCGTTTTTTGTTTCACCTCTTCCACACTGGCAAAATGTTTCCCTTTGAGGCCTTTTTTCACTGGGGGAAACAAAAAAAAAAAGCCACTTGGGGTGAGACTGGGTGAATAGGGAGGGTGGGGCATGGGAATTGTGCAGTTTTTGGTAAAAAACTGCTGAACACTCAGCGCAGTGTGGGCAGGTGCGCTCATAAATCACGTGTCATGAAATGGGCAAACCGTTGCAAGAGTCTTTAAAAAAAATTTCACTGAAGCTGAACGCAGCCTCTCACAATGATGCCAGGTGTTACGCTGATACAGATGGGTTCCTAGAACGCTCGCCTAGTCGGGGAGGCCAGTACTACAAGGGGCTGGCCCTCCAGAAGCTAATTCCATTGTTTTTTGGGGGGCTTCCCCCTTGTAAAAGGCATGAGTTTAGAATGGGCTTAAGCTCTGCGGATGGGGTTGAGGGAGGATTGGACTCACCCAAAGTCTGGCTTTAAGTTCTAGCTCTGGTACTTGCTGGCTGTGGTGTTTTAAACAAGTCTCTTGACCGGCCTGGGGCTCAGGGGCTACTAAAGATAGCTGAGATAACTCAGGTATTAGACTTTGCCGGGAGCAATTGAGAGAGAAGACCAAGACAGGAGGAAGAGAATTGAGGGGAGTTCCTTCCAGGCCCACAATTCTAAGAAAAACCAACCAAAAATTTGGTAATAGTCTTATTTAAAAATTATTAAAGTTCTTATACTATTAATGATTTAGTGTTTCTTTGTAATTCATTCTCTGAAAGTCTTTAAAAATTTGCAAGTCACCTTTTGTTATTCTTTAACAGTGTGGCATTAGCACCTAAGTGCAGGTGTTGCCTTGGGCTCTTCCTGGGGCCCCAGGCTGGGGAGGGGGCAGCGTGGGGAGGATAATTTTCCCTCCAAGCTTGACATCACTGTTTACAAGTTCTTTCCTCCATGCCTCATCATTTAAGTGCCCATAAACATGGCATCTCCCTGTAGTGACTGTATGTTGTTACCTTCAGCTCCCTTGTCCAGGATGTCTCATTGTTTTACCTTCCACTGTTAAACCTCAGTTGTTTCCCTCCCGCCCCGGCCCCCAGGGTTTTTCTGATGAGAAACTGGTTGAATGCTGCCACCTACTGGTCAAGGTAGATATAACTAAGGAGCCTTGGCAAGGAAAATGTTAAACAGGTTTCCAAGACAACGAGCTGTGTTGCTTCTTTTCACATTATTGTGTTGGCAATCTATAAAACAAAGGAGGGGTCCACAGCTGTACATTCAGAGAAAAATGCATCTGAACATAGTTGTTTAAATCAAAGATTTTAAACATTTTTATGTTGAAATAATGTGAGACACAGAAAAGTTGTACAAATAATATGGAGTTCCATTTACCCTTTGCCCAGTCCCCTAATACTAACGTCTTATATAACCATAGTGCAACGGCTGAAACCAGAAAATGGACATCCACACGACACAAACAATACAAAGTGTCTCCTTCTACTCTGCAGACTGGACTTGAATGCTGACTGTTTTCCCACTGATGGCTTTTCCTCGTCTGGGATCCAGTCCAAGAGCTCACATTCAAGAGCCGTCTTTTTAGTCTCTTCAAAAGGTGACGGTTTCCTAGGCTTTCTTGACCTTTACACTTTTGAAGAGCACTGGTCAGTTATTGTGTAATGTCCTGCAGTGTGTTTGATACTTTCACACGATTAGATTGAAAAAAAATTTTTTTTGGCAGTGTATCAAATCAGGAAATACATGATGTCGATATATCTTATTTATAGATAGTGATGCTAATTTTGGACTCTTGGTTAATGAGGAGTCTCTTGGGTTTCTCTGCTGTGTATAAAGTCACTATTTCCCCCTTTGTCACTAGTAGGTCTCTGGTGGGGGGATACTTTGAGCTTTTTTACATATCCACTTTCTCATCATACTTTGGGCTACTGATCATAGCATTTTTAATGATTGTTGCCTGCAGCAAGTATTATTGTGATTACTTATTTCCACCTCTACATTTTAAAATTGGAAGTCTACTGTAAGGAAGGGGTGTCCTTTCCTCATACTTATTTATCTATTCCATTATGTATTTTTATCAGCGTGAACTCATGGGTATTTATTTTATTCTGAATACTTCCATTATTCTGTTTTTCAAATTGTCCAAGTTTAGGCCTTTGGGAGATTTTCGAAGTCTGCACCTGTGCCCTTCGACCCATGCAGCGTGTTTACAGTAACAGCCGTAGTGAGATAGAATGCACTTGGCATAACATTCACCCTTTAAAGTTTGTGACTCGGGGGGTTTAGTATCAGCACAACATCGTGTGACCATCGCCACCATCTGGATAATTGTAGAACATTTCGGTCACACCCAAAATCATACCGGTAGCAGTCATTCCCTGTTCCTTCTTTCCCGCGGCCCCTGGCAACAACGGATTTACTTTCTTTCCCTACGGACTTACCTGTTCTAGACATTCCATATAAATGGAATCATACAATGTGTGGCCTTCTGTGTCTGGCTTCTTTCACTTAGCATCATCCTTTAAGGTTCATTCATGTTGTAACATGTCAGTTCTTTTGATACCTGAGTAATAGTCCGGTATGTGGACATACCACATTTTGTTTATCCATTCACTAGTTAATGAACATGTGCCTTGTTCCCATTTTTTGGCATTATGACTGATGATGCTGTGAACATTTGTGCACAGGTTTTTGTGTGAGCACATGTTTTTAGTTATTTTGGTTACACACCTACACATTGAATTGCTAAATCGAATTGTAATTCTATGACCAACTTTTTGAGGAACTGCCAGGTGGTTTCCTGAAGCAGCTGGACCTTTTCATACCTCCACCAGCAATGTGTGAGGATCCGATTTCTCTACATCCTTGTCAACACTTGTTATTGCCCTTTAAAAAAATTATTACAGCTGTCCTAGTGGGTATGAAGTAATATTTCTTTGTGGTTTAGATTTGCACTTTCCTAATGATGAATGATGCTGAGCATCTTTTCGTGTGCTTATCTGCCATTTGTATATCTTATTTTGATTTCCTTAGATTGTTTTAAATTTCTTGCAATGATGTGTAACAGTTTTCAGTGTGCAAGTCTTACACTTCTCTTGTTAAATTTATTCCTATTTTATTCTTATTGATGCTAATGTGAATGGATTTTTTCCCTAATTTTATTTCCAGATCGTTTGTTGCCAGTTTGTGGAAATATAATTGATTTTGTATAATGATCTTGTGGCTTCCAACCTTGCTGAATTTATTAGTGTTTTGTAGATCCCTTAGAATTTCCTATATACAAGATATAGTTTTACTTCTTCCTGTCTAGTCTGGAAGAGTCTTTATCTATTTTTCTTGCTTAATGAATGGCCCTGGCTAGAACTTGCAGTGCAGTTTTGGATAGAAGTAGTGATACTGGACCTGTGTCCAGTCTTAGGAGGAAAGCATTCAGTCTTTGGCCATTAGGAATGATGTTAGCTGTGAATTTGTACCTAAAGGAACCCATGTGGGGGGAGAGCCCAGATACTGTGACCAAAACAAGCCCCTCCCCCAGGGTCTCTCTGCATTAGGTTCATCTTGCACGCCGCCAGGTGTTACAAATTGTGGCTCTCAATGCCAGAGTTTGGTGAAAAGGAACTATTTATTCAAAAGTTAAACAGGTTTAGAGTAATGATGGAATGTTGCCATTAAAATCCCAAAGTCCCTTTAAAACACCCACAGACACACACACACAGTTGTGCCTTCCCCCCTTTGCCCAACCAGGCCAGTCAGGGGTACCGTATCTCAGGAAAAAGAAATAGAAGTCTGTATCTTGGCTAGACCCCCAGTTTCCCCGAGTAACCCGTGCTCGGCTGGGCAGGTCTCCCGCAGCTCCCAGCACCATCAGCTGTGTCACCGTGATCTCCAGTTCTTAACCCAAAACCACACGGAACCCTCTCATGGCCCACCAGCAAGCGTCCTTTCACTCCTTTCCTTCCCGCCTGGCCTCCCATTGTCCTCATCCATAGTCCTGCACTGTCTCTCTCCCTCACTGTCTCCCTGCCCACACCGCAGCGTGCCTTTAGTTTAAATCCCAGCCTGGAACCTCCTCCATAACCCCATTTCCAACTCCTCCCACGATCGGCTACACGTGCCAGCACTCCTGCATTTTCTGCTTCCTTGGCCGCCATAGTTAGTCCGGGCAGGTGTGGCTCCGTGAGGTGGAGGGAACCATCTCCAAGCTCTCACACAGGCGTTGTAACCAGGGGGAGCCGCCTCCCAGCTACATCACGGGTCAACGTTATGCATTCCTGCTGGCTCCACTCAGGCTGGAAGCCAGCTCGCTGTTATCGGCATCCAAAATAACCGTTTTTGTATATCTGGTATGAAGCTGGCCTGCTGTTTGCTATTGATAAGCAAAATAACTCTCCACAGCCCTGGTCCATGTCTCCCTTCTCCCAGCCAGGTCTATAGGGGATATTCTATATTCCTGGACACCCCAAGTTCTGAACCCCATTATAAATCCCCCCAGTGGGGTGCCCTGGGGCCCCCAGCCTATATCCCATTACAAACTTTTCATAGATGTGTTATCAGGTTGAGGAAGTTCCCTTCTATTTCTAGTCTGTTGAGAGTTTTGATCATTAATAAACACTGAATTTTATCAAATGCTTTTCCCCCAATCTTATAAGATGATGATGTGGATTCTGTTCCTTATTGTATTAATATGATATATTACATTAACTGACATTCGGATGTTTAACCAACCTTGCATTCTTAGGATGAGTGTATTATTTCAGGCAAGGACACCTTCCCCAAGGGGTCAGTAGGGAGGGTCTTACCAGGCAGATTACCTTGCTAATGGAGACCAGGAAATTTCTAGACTGACTGGTTTAAAATTCCACTCCTGGAAGAGGCTGAAACTTCAGTTAGGTTAGGGATTAAATCTTGGTAGGATTTAGCAAAAGTGATTCCTTTTTGTGTCTGTTGTTTCTTTTTAACAGCATATGCCCTGTGAGATTATTCCTCACAAAATATCTGACCATCAACCCGCTTTCCTGTTGCTTAGGTTTTGTTTGCAACTATACATTTCACAAGGCCTGACCTAAAGACAATTGCAGAGTTGAAATGTCTAGTGGCTTTCTCTGAAATCTCAGATAACAGACCATGAAGTTCTCAATGTGTGAACTCAGGAAAGGGCATGTGAAGAAACCCTCTTCTCAGATCACAATTCCCTGTGCCCAGTCCAGGCCCTCAGGGCCTTTGTAGTTTAGCCTGTGGAGAAAGAAACTTGGCATGACAAAAATAAGAACCACGGAGAAGTTACAAAGGTTGAAAAAGATCTAGGCGTTCTAAAGATTGTTATCACTGCCTTGTGATTGCCAGCTGCCTTCCTGAGGGGGGCCTGGACATCAGCCCTGTCTTTTACCCTTAGGGCAGGGGGATGGCAGAGTAAGGATCTTCAAAAAGCCAGTTTCTCCAAAAACCAATGATAACACTGGCAAAATGATCAAAATCATCCTTTTAAGAAGTCTGGAATGAACCAAAGGCTTGCAACATTGTGAGGAATATTTATTTAAGAAAAATAGCTGGATCTCAGTAAATACAGATAGATTTGTGTTATTTTAATCTGTGCTATAACAGCCCTGAAATCAGAGTGAAAACCAATAGCTTAGCAGCCACCGGACGGGGCAGATGGGTTGGAGCTCTCCCAACACGCCGCTCTCAGAGGATCATCACGATTCTATCCATCTGGAAGTTCCCTGGAAACCTCCATTCGCAGGGCTTATTTTTATTTTATTTTATTTTTATTTTATTTTTTTATTTTTTTTTTAGAGAGAGGGGAAGGGAGGGAGACAGAGAGGGACAGAAACAGCAATGTATGGTTGCCTCTCACATGGCCCTCACTGGGGACCTGGCTTGCAACCCAGGCATGTGCCCTGACTGGGAATTGAACTGGGACCCTTCGGTTCCCAGCCCGCGCTCAATCCACTGAGCTACACCAGCCAGGGCTTATTTTTATTTATTTACTCCTTAAATTTGACCTGAGTCAGAGCTTGCTCAATTCTGAAAACCTTGTCCCTGGGGCATTTGACAAAAACGATCAGGGACAAGTGCTTAACCTATCACTGCCTGAGATAGTGGCAACAATGGGGGCAAACAAGAAACTTACCAAAAATCTTAAAAGGAAAAGCTGGGGAATGAGATAACCATAAAGGACTTAGATAAGCTCTGACATATTTCTGGGAATCGGAACGGCTTCCTGTACCTGTGTGCGATAGTCTCCTTTACTTCTAGTCAATGAACTATGCACAATAATAACACCCACAAAATGCCATCACCACAGCACCTAGATTAGTGTTTGATTGAATGACTGGGGACTTAGAGACTAGCCAAGTTGACACAGAAAGCTGACCATCACAGGAGGAGAGAACAGAACGACAGTGGAGCAAGGTTTTTCTATCCTATTGGAATAGAGTCAGTATTAATCATTCTCAGGGCAGAGCTCAAACATACCTCCCCCCATCCCACGGGTCGGCCCAAGGTCACACAGCTAGCAATCAGCATGGCAGGAGTTCTACATCTAGTTTCCCTCTTCCCTAAACCAGGCCTCTTGATCAACCACTGCCTTCTAGTAAACGGAAGAGGATCTAACTTCCCAGATGCTTCCCCCAGCTTCTAAGACAGACAGACTGACAGACAGATAGACACCCCCTCACCATATACAGTATTTAATCGGAGAGGAACTTTTAAGGCCGCCCTCTCATAATAATTGTGTGTCTTCCGAGAGAGTTAAACAGGTTCATACGAATGGTGACCATCTACAAGCAGAATGCCCCAGGCTCATTTGAAAACATCCTCCTGTTTCACCAGAGAACACCTCATTTCCCCGGCTTAGTTAATCTGTCTTTGAAACATGGCCCTGGCTTGGTGAGCTTTCCCTCCGGGGAGCACGCCCCCCACTTTTCCTGCCCCTCCTTCTCCCCAGGCGTGTTAACTTTGTCTTCCCCTCTCCTGAGCTCCAAGGGCCCTCCTTTTGCTTCTGTAACTTGTTTCCGGAGACACTGCAGCCCAGCTGGCTCACTTCTACTAACTCTGAAACTTTCTAAATAAACTTTCTCTTATATTATTAAAAAAAAAAAATCAAAAACCAAAACAAAAAAACCATGGCCCTGGCTTTGGCATGTTGTCCTCTCAGCTTCGCTCTTCCTCCAAAGAAAATCCATGAGCTACTCGCTGAGGTTTACAAAGAGAATAAAAACAAAAGAAGCAAGAATTGTCTAAATTTAAAGTGCTGGAAAATCCAACATTTTATTTACTACATTTTGGTGACTACATAAATGCTGAAACATTTTAACACTGAAAAGCATGATGGCATCATCACTTGCTTTTTTTTCTTTTTTTCTTTTTTGCTTAGCAAACACAGCAGATGATATTGCACGGCATAAAGTGAGAACAGTAGCGAAGCTTAAAAAAAAAGAGAAAGAAACCTTAATGCAGTACAGGAAATACTCATAAACAAACCGGAATAATGCCTAATGCATTACACTTTTTGTTGCTACACACAAAAATACAGAAGAAGCATTGGACAGAGAAAGAGAGAGAGACAAAATATTAGCAAACAACCATAACTGGGTACAATAATCATTTTGTCTGAAATGTAGATGCAACGTAGAAGCTACCACTGCTTTCTAATTGACAAAGAAAATGACAGCAACATTTTTTTTTTTATCAAAAATCTTCTAAGCCCCTCATGGTTAGGTTTTTAAATTAATTCATTATTTAATTATGTATTTACCTTTTCTTTTTTCCCCTATTGCTAAGGAAGACCTCCCTCTGCTCTTGGAAGATTTTCTACTCTACTGATCTTTTTTTTTTGTTTGTTTTATTTTTATTTATTTTTTTACCTGATGATTGTCTTAGGCACCCTCCTTACATAATAAACCATCAAGCTAACTTGAACAGAGAAACTGCATCATACTCAAACCACAGTGAAGAGGGGACAGTCCACGTGAGAGACATGGGGGTGACTTCGGAGGGGACAAGAAACACAGGGAGTATGAAGACGACCACTGAAGCAAGTGGAAGACAATGTTTTAAAGTTTATTTTGTTTAAAAAATACTTGTCACTTGGTTCCGACGGCATATCTAAAATGAGCCCATAAAGATTATGCAATAAATGCAGAACATACCATGAAAAATCCAGACTAACATAGAAACAGGAACTGGGACCTCGTGAACACAACTCCGCTCAGCGGTTCCCCACTGACGGTCAGTCTTTTCCCTCCACCGTGCTCCCGGGCGTTCCGTAACTCGCCGCACTGCGTTCGTGTTAAACACAAATCCGTCCGTGCTTACCCACGGAGCGTGGAATGATCCTGCAACTCAGAGCAGATTTATTGCCCGTCTAAAACACATAATGAGTATAAAAATGCTTCTAAGAAAATGTAACCTTTGACCCAAAGTCTAAGCCCTCCCTTTCCTTCCCCTCCCCAGACCCCCCTGCAAAAGAAAATCATGTAAATTTCTCGTATTGAGAGGAAAAGTATTTACATCTATGGATCTATGCCATGTAGTTGAAGCAACTTATTTCAGCAAAATAAAACAAAATAGTGGGCAGTGGGTCTTCTGAGGGTGCCACGAATCGGCGGAGAATTCTGTGTGCAGATCGAAAGTAAAGCGGGGCCAAGTAAGTACCTGAACGGCCTCGATGCCTCGATGACAAAGGGGGCCCGAGGCAGGGACCATCTGTGCTGTGTGGAAAGAAAACTAGTGGTAAGATGTGTGAGAAGAGACAAAGTCAAACAGGCCCGGGATACATTCACCAGGGGACTCTGACATTGGAGGGAGAATCCTTCGTCTTGATGGGCAGGCGTACGAGGGCGGGGTGGGCGTTGTGAGTAGCAGATTCCGAAACAGACGTGGGGGTGGAACAGGTCACTGTGAAACACTGTCCTTCAACCTGACCGATCACTGGGGCCGAGCAATCACATTTTGCTTTTTCCATGGGTTGGCCAGAGGGGCAGGGGCCAGGTCAGCTGCCCCTCAGTTCTACACTCCTCTTGGCTCTGCTGAAGGAACTGTGTCCTCAGGACCTGCCCTCTGCCTCGAAGCAATTCAGAAACTTGGTGAAACTTAAGAGGATTTCCAAATTCAAGTTAGCTTGTCTTTTTGAGTTTTTACACTCTTTACTTCTCATACCCGTGCGAATGGCTTAAAAAAAAAAAAGTAGCAAAGTATCTCACAGATGCCGGTGCTTTGGAACATTAAAGAAGTCTTAAACTCTTTGGAATTTCAGGTCTAACCTGCAAAGTAATCTTTTCTTTAAAAAAATTAATAAATTAAAGGAAGAACACGAATAATGCCTTTCTTCTTTCTAAGTGACAAAAAGGACTACCTTCAAACACTCACTTTGGCATGTACAGGTTTCTGAGGGGGGACCTGGCAGTGTTCACAACACACGCGGAAGTGCCTGCTAAGAAGAAGCTAAGGATACACCCTGCAGTTAAGAGAAGCTCTTGCCTTCAGCTCATCTCAGCATCGAGAACAAAAAAGATTGTGTAACATAAAGCTTTGGCCATTTGGATTCTACTATATACATTTTAAAAACTACACAGTCATAAATTAAAGCAGTGATTAAATAAGCTCATATAAAATGTAATTAAATTAAAAAATCACAGCACATTATAGAGAAAATAGGAACCAGTTTCACAAAAAAGAGATTATATATATATATATATATACTTTTTTTTTACCCTGTGGAAACAAATTTACTACGAAACACAAAAACTTCATAAGTAACCATCAAAGTGAAAAGCATTTCTTATTCCATTCTTGCATTTTTACACAACCCTTAACCCACGTGGGGAACGTTTCCAGAAATTAAGTCTTCCTTGAGCAACAGAGCAGTTCTGCCAAGAAAATAAACCCCAAACCGAAGTGGGGAGGGGGCGGACATCCCAAACGTACAAGCTACAAAATAAATAAGAATTATAAAGTTTCTTTTAAAAGTAACCTTAACAATTATCAAACTAGTAAGTTCTGCCTCATCACATAAACTCTCTATACAACATAACCCTAAAACGTTATCACTATGAGGTATTTGGAGGAATTGGTAAAAGTGGTGCACGGCCTGCCTGGGGAAGGGACTCCGTGAAGTGGGGGGCCTCAGAGGGAACTAGGAGGAGGAGCTTTGGTTTATCAGCAAGAAATTGGGAAAAAAAAGTCATCCTTTGGTATCAAAGAAAGTTTCATTGCATGGTTGCACGGAAAAAGCACCACGGTGAATAATTATTCCTTCTTTTTTTTTCATTAGTGGCCTTTCTAAGAGGCTGAGGTATTCAAAGAGTATAAGGTGAGAGAGGTCAACAGCGGTTTAACACTTTGGTTCAAGCAAGGCACTCGTCCTAGGAGTTTACAAAGTTTGCAACATGTTTGCCTAGAGATTTACAAGTAGAACTAGCAGTAGTAAGAGTAGTGTTTCCTAATGTTGTTGTCGTCATTGTATCATTATTATTAAGAATGAAGACAAGTTTACACACTGAGTGAAGAGTGAGGAGGGGTGAGGAGGTGGGAGAAGGGATCGGGGCGGAGTTCCCTCTGCAGACCGAGGCCGTGCATGAAAATATCTTTGGTATTCTTTGGTATCATATCGATGTGATTAAAATCACCAATGGAAATCGAGTGAGGTAGCGTCTTTGGTTCACACTATAAATAGTAGATCTTTACACTTTTTTTTTTTTTTTTTACATGTGGAAGTAGCTATTTCTTACCTTCTGCTTCTTTGTCCTTCCTATTTAGGAAATAGTTACCAAATGCACTGTAAAGCTAACCACACCACAAGAATAATCCAGAAGGCCAATGGCATCTCAAAATGGCCTCTGGTGTTTGAATGCACCCTAAACAACTAGATCGGAAAGGGAGAAGTGCTTTCTCTTTGTTTGCTAAATGCATAGTTTTCATGCTTTATGTACAAAGAAGGGAGAACCTTTTTTAGGGAAAATGCCTTTATAGCTCATGAGAAAATGTCCTAGGACTCTTTGGTATAGCAAAGTTTGCATTTAATCTGCAAAGATGGGTCATTCACCTGGGATAGCAATGGGAGGGGCATGAGTCCAAATGTAGCATAGTGCTTTTACTTTTTTTTCCTGGAAAATTAATTATGCTTTTTGGGGGGAGGGGAGAGAGTGAATGACATGTTCAGTTAGAACTTCTAAATTTCCCCACACATTTTATTTGGGTTTTGGGGTCTATTCCTGCTACATTCAGGACTGGAACACTCAGCTCCTGACATTCAGAATTGTTTTACCTGAACATGTGCTGAGCTTTTGGGGTGTCCAGACTTCCTACTCTTTCTCTTGGTTCCCTTTCAGGGAAGCTTCTAGTTGTGAGAGGACATAAATGATCTATGGCCCCAAACAGACTAACTTCCATTCTAAAACAAAAGAAAACCCAAAATGTATTACTTGAAGTGCAGTTTTGCAATAAACAAACATACGAATAAAAGAATGAGATATCATTTTAGGTGAATTCTGTTCAAGGACTGAGAAATATGATGGGTGAATAAATGGCGTGTGATCTGCTCGGTTGTGGTGGGTTTAGAACCTGAGCCGTAAATCAATGCTATATGAAGCAGGGAATGGAAGCATTTTCTATGTGATGAGTCAGGAGCAAAACAGAATCAGTCATACATGATGGAATAAGTGTATTGCTTGTGAGAAGCTGAGTTTGTCCGTTATGATTTCTAAGTAGCAGAGGTTGTGAGGATGCTTAAATAGTCAAGTAAAAAAATTGCTTTTCAGGCTTGGATTTGTGCATCTGTTTATGAGAAAATATATCTCTAGGCCCTGAAATTGCATAATGGGTGCACATTCAATGCTGGTATGAAAATTATCTTTGGTGTTAGCAAATAGAATCATTGGTTATTTTTCAAAAAACCATTATGGTGAGAATATTAAAAATGTAATAATATTCTTTGAGACTGTGTCTACACAGTACCAAAATAACTGGTTGAAAACTTAAAATGCAATCAGATTAATTTGAAAGGGTTGTGTGTAAAAACAAAGCAAAAAAACATGGTTGTCTGAATTCAACTCTGGTTTTTCCTGGGGTACTGAATTTGGTAAGATTAGGGGTAGACACAGCTTGAATTTCCCTGCATTTAAATTTCTCATGTTTTAAATAAACAAGGCTTTCCTCCCTCCTAAACAAAACACATTATATAACTGTATTCCTGGCCCCCTCCATTCCTGGAGAGAGAAAAAAAGTAAATCAGTTTTTTCCTTTTAGTTTATGTCGTCGACAAGATTAAATTTTGAGCACATCTGGAGGGTGACCATTTAAATAGTTTCTTTTGATAGCTCAATTGTAATTGTGCCCTATTTAGAAGGGACGATTTTAAGCTGGAATTTAGGGCAAGATAAAGAAAACAGAATGTGTCAAGGCAAATGCGTCATTTCATTAAAGGGGAAGTACGTGTTGCTGCCCTTTCCTCATCCCACAGCAGACACACAGACGGCTGGTGGGTTTTGCCTCAGCTCCGGGTGCCTGCCTCTTCTAGACCTAGACGAGGGGCTGGGATTTGATCCGAAGCAGTTAGATTTTATTTCAAGATAGTTTAACGTTTTTCTTTAGCATTTTAATGAATCTCAGGAAACAACTTATTGTTGAGATAATATTTAATTTTATACTTCTAGTTAGATATGTTAACTAACCAAGAATATCCAGTTCTTTACCTAATAGTACAAAAGACTTCCACTTATATGAGTGACAATTCAATGGAATTCAGATAGAATTTGGGGGGGAAATCAAGTGATTCACTCAGGTACTACTAGTACCACGGTATTATCTTTTGGTGGTTTTTCTTTTGTTTTCTTTTTTGCCTTGATTTCTATGGCCCTGGTTAAGTGATTTGGGAAAATAGAAATTTTAATTTTTACATTTGGAGGTTGAGGTCTAGTTTTTATCTGTCCCTGTTAGAGAGTAGAATCTATGATATAAAAGTTCCAGCTTCATGCAGTAGCAAGAAAGAATGTAGTATGCTTTGGAGGTGATGCTTAATGAAATAAACAGCCCAAGACCTCTGGAACCCAAAGTCTTGTCTCCCACCAGGACTCTGGCTTTTTCTATGCTCCGCCATTTCTTGGTTGTATCTGCTATTTTTATGGATGCCCAAGTCTTTATAAAATGTCTGGGATTAGCAATAAAAACGGTTTGATTATATTTTTAGAATGATCACAGATATTGGATAGTTCATTTTAATAATGTTGTTCTGCTCACTTTGAGTGTCTGTAAAGTATTTTAAAAGGTATTTGGTGTCAAATGCATAAAGCACATTTGTCAAATTAATCTAAGCAGGGAGTCCTTTATTTCATGGCCTTTTTACTAAAAAAGCATTACTTTGAACACACTTTCTAATTTCGTTACCTACTGTGTTAAACTTGGTTCTCTAGTTTACAAATGGGACCCTACTTTGGAAGAACCCCCAGGTTTTCTCAGCTATAAACAGATTCTGGAATCGTGTTACACATCTACGGAAGTGAAGCTCATGGATCCCGAAAGGGAGTGTGCCATCCGGGTGTACATGTCTGCTGCATCGACCTCTCTGTTCTGGTATTAATTGCTTCCCTGAAGCTACATTCTTTCTTGCCAGTTCTGAAAATGAATATTTCAAATGCTTCAAGAGTCATAAATAATAGTCATGATTCTATGTGGCATGTGTATTATAGCTAGATCAGTTCATACGTATAACTTTACATAGTATCTTGTGTAAAAATAGCTTTGGTTATTAAAATCATTGCAATAAAATACCTGCACTTTAATAGTCACTGTGTTCTTTGGTACCTAGGTGATTTTTTTTTTTAATGGATGGACTCTTGTTTCATTTCCTAAAAAACATCTGAACATTCCTTAACAAACAAAGAGAATGCACTAGTTTAGGTGTCATTCAAATTTTCTTTGCTGGGTTTGAATCTGCATTTAGGTTGCGGGCCTGGCAGGTTCAAACAATAGGCTGGACGAGCAAAATCACACTCCAAACCCAATGAACTCAGACAACCCCACACTGCTGGGTGCACTCCTACAGTACAACCCTCCCTAAAGACCAGCCCTGCCTAAGTCCCTAACCACTGGTGGTGTGTGTGGGCGCACACGCACGCACCCACACACACAAGTACTGAGACACCAGACACCTTCGTGGCATGGTGGAACACATGAGAAAGTCTGATCTTGACAGATGTCCACTCAATGGCTCGATACTGCTATGCTCCAAGCCACGAAACAGCCGAGCACAGTGAGAACGACCATGGATTGAAGGTGTAAGATCCAGGGGTGTTTTCCTGCTCATAATTCTTGCCAAGTCGTCGCCCCGCTGAAGTGTGTGTCTCTGAACAAAGTTAGAATGCAGGTGAGCTAAGTCTTTGGTTTCTTTGGACTATAAATAACAATTTTTTTCTTCTTCAAATATTTCTAAGTATAAACCTGCTATCTTGAGGTCCTGGTCTTTTAAAAATTTTTTTTTCTTTAAAGCTTTTCCACCGAGGTTTTAGTTCGTGGTTATTCCTTCATGCTTTGGTACAAGTGCTTGAGGAAGAGGATGAGTTGCCAGAGTTGGAGCTGCCCTCGTCCTGCCACTTGTCCAGGCTCCTCCTCCTCGCGTTCATGAAGAAGTTGCTGACGGTGCTCAGCTCCAGCCCCAGCTGCTGGGAAATGGTGATTTGCAATTCTTTGGATGGACGCTTATTTTCCTTGAATATTGCATGTAGAGTTCGACGCTGGACATCTGTGAAGACCAATCTGGGCTTTTTGGGTGTGTTGCCTCTATCCTTCCCATGTTCTTGCTCTTTCCTTTTGCATGCTGTAAAGAAACACAGGAGCTGTTAGAACCAACTGCCTGGGAGAATCAAAAGTGGAAAGGCAGAGCCAATAAAATGTGTTAGCCATTCCTCATGTCCACTTTCTGTCTGCTGGTCTCTGAGGTTAGCATCATGGTGGGCTGGGGGGAAGTGGAACAAGATGATGTAGAATTAGGAGGAGGTGGAGTTCTGTGGGTCCTGGCTTTGAGGCTTTAACAGTACCTGCATTTTGTCTGTGGTAAATCAATGAACCTCCTGGGCCTCAGAGTCCTCTTCTGCAGGATACAGGGTTTGGGCTAAACACTCATTGTTTGAATTTTTTTAAAGTACCATCTGCCAAATGGAGATAAGAATACCTGCCTGTCTTGGTTGTGGAAAGGATATAGGAAACAGTACATGAAAAGTTTATGTTAACTGAAGTGATTTACAAGTGCAAATCTGATCAGCTGAAGTGGTCACAGCCCTCATGGGGTGCACAGTCTGTGGCTGGTGGCACACTAAGAGCCTAATCAAGAGTCTGAAAACAAAAAGAAATTGCACTGGGTTCCCTTCTGATCTTTGCTTTCCAGGAAACACTGTGCGTAAGAAAACTGCATGTGGTGTCCTACCATGCCCAGCCAACAGCCTTCCACTGGCTCTTTACGGAACCAGGACTTGTGATGTGAAGGCTGCTTCCTCGCCATCAGGATGAAACCTGTCACGTTAAGCATACTCACCTTTGGGGCGTCACTGTGACTCCTTTTTGCCCTTCGTGAAGACTTCCTCTTGGAGTGCCTCTCTGCTCTTAACCCATCTCACATTAAGAAGGTCTGTAACAGGTGTGGAACGAGGTCCAGAACTTGGGGTGTTTGGACTAGGGGTCTCCCTGAACCAGAGAACCCTCCGCTCCCAAATATAGAAAAAGAAAAAGAATCCCAAAGCCTCCAAAACCTGGCTGGGGGAAGTGGAAGTGGAGCAGAGCCCTTGAGAGTTACTTTGCATATCTAAAGGACTTGGCCAGAGTTTTAGTAATGTTAAGTAGCTGTGCCAGCCACAGTGGAGGCCAGGGAGATGGGCGTGACTCTAACCTGGGATGCAGCTGGGAGGAGGCCCCCCAGTTGCGGTGCCTGCAAAAGAGGCTTATAGGTGGTCCCCATACATCGCAGGGGCCATGCCTGCCTGCACTAACAGTGGTAGCCGAGAAAGGCAGAAAAGACCAGACTACTGGCACGTGTAACCCAGTGTGGGAGGAGTCAGAAATGGGGTTACGGAGGAAGATCTGCCCCAGGATTTAAATCCAAGTGTGGCAGCCATAGGAGGGCTTAACCATACAACTCTGAAAGTAGCAGAAAAGCAGGATGTAGGTGCTGTGAGGGGTCTTGGCCACACAGTTTGAAAGGATGCAGAGGGACCCCCACCGGCCCACCATGAGGATGTGGTTTTGGATTAAGAGCAGGAGCCCAGCCAAGCCAAGCATGGACGACTGGAAGAAGCTGGAATACAGACAGGAATCTGCCCAGCTAAGCTACAGACTTCTATTTCCTTTCCTGAGAGACGGTACCTCTGACTGGCCTGGTTTCGCAAGGGGAGGCAGGACTGTGTGTTTGTGGGTGTTTTTTTGTTTCTAAAGGGCATGGGATTTAATGGCAGAATTTCACCATCATTCAAAACCTGTGTAACTTTTAAATAAATAGTTCCTTTCCTTTTCATAAGACTCTGACATTGGGAGTCACAGTTCTTATTAGTAGCAGGCAATAGAACACAGTGGTTCTGTTACAGGTCCCCTCCCTGATCATGCCTCTTGGTCCTATATCATAAGCTGCTTCCTAGCTGCTACAGCTACTCTGGAGCATCATTTCAACATGTCCCTTGGCCCCAGGGTTTGGTGCTGGAGCAGGGTCCCTCCTCATCTCTGATGCCACACTCCTCTTTCTAGCCTACACACCCTACCCCTTACTCGTCATTTCCACCATCAGTCAATCATTTTTTCAATGATTTTATTTATTTATTTTTAGACAGAGGCAAAGGGAGGGAGAAAGAGAGGGAGAGAAACATCAATGTGTGGTAGCCTTTCATGGGCCCCCTACTGGGGACCTGGCCTGCAACCCACGCATGTGCCCTGACTGGGAATTGAACCAGCGACCCTTTGGTTCATAGCCTGCGCTCAATCCATTGAGCTACACCAGCCAGGGCCCATCAGTCAGTCTTACAGCCATCCCCAAATAACCGTAGGACCCGAGTGAAAACAGTGCTCTGATTATGCTAATGCAACTTTGAGACCCACCAGGCTCCTGTGCCCTGACTCCAATCAGATTGCTGCCTCTTAGCCCCTCTACCTCTGCATTCTGGAGCAGCCACAGCTATCTTTGTATCTGGGTGGCTACACTCTGACATGAGCTCCAACCATAGCGAGAAGCAGGTGGAGAATCTTCCTGTGCAGGTAAGGAATGCTGCCCTTTCATATCCCCTCAGACCTCCTGTTGGCTGCCTGGCCCGTTGCTGCCCCCTGCTCCACCTCCTGACTCTTTGTATGCCAGGTTCCCAGTTCCTTAGGAGATGGTTCACCAGCTCTGGCGGGATGCAGCCTCTGTGATCATTCTAAAAATATCAAGTATACTTGAGTGTGTACTCTCTAACACTATTTATTCATAAATTATATACTTGTGTTACTGTGCTACTATATTATGCACATGATAAAGCATACACAAAAGACTGAAATTTTTTAAGGGGTAAAATAAAAATAAAGAGACATAGAAATTCTCTTCTATAGGTACATCAGCTAGCCTAGGCCTTAGAATGCATTCATCCCACTGAAGGAACCACTGATCCAGTCACAGAAAATACAGGTTAAGAGTTTCAGAATGAACATGAGGGGAGACCTCAGTCACAAAGAAGAGATCTGGGGGCAAGTCAGACCACATGGCACCTTTCAGAACACATCCCATAGGTTAAGGGTCCCCAACCTCTGGGCTGCAGACTGGTACCAGTCCAGGTCTATTAGGAACTGAGCCACACAGAAGGGAGTGAGCTTGAATGTAATGCACTTGCATCATCTGAAACCATCCCTGGCCTGCAATCCCTGGGCCAGTGGAAAAACTGTCTTCCATGAAACCGGTCTCTGGTGCCAAAAAGGTCGGGGACCGCTGTGGTAGGTCACTGGCTACATCGTTTTCCCAGTATGAGGGAGCAGCATCAACATAATAGGAAGTATTTATTAAGGCACAGAACACTGAGCTGTGTATACCAAACCAGCTGAATTTCCCCAGTAGAATCCTTTCCCCCAGGGACCTATAGCCCTCATTGCACAGCTTGATTAAGTACCTGAAAAAAACAGCTGATGAGACCAAAAACTCTAGTTAGTTTGAGTCAGCCCATGTAGACACAGCTTTATACAATACTGATGCACATGGCTGATCCATTCATTCACATTCAAAAATGAATATAACAGACTTTGCTCTTAAAGAGGTCATTCTTGTGGTCATGTAAACAAATAACTCCAAGAGTAGAAAAAGAGTATATAGGATAGTACCTCTGCTTGAGGATATTAAGGAAGGTTTCACAGAGGAGGAGGTGCTTACGCTGGGTTCTGAAGGATGAATAAGAGTTTGCTAGTGAGTGAGGTGGGACAAACTCATACTCAGCAGGGGGAGCAACATGCATGAAGGGTTGATAAGTATCGGTAGGTGGGGTCTAGTGGGACAAGAGTGCACGCAGGAGGAAAGCGGTGGGAGGCAAGGCTTCACAGGTAGACAGAGATCAGAACTGAACTACCTTGTAGATAATGAGGAGCTATTGAAAGGTTAAGAGTAAGGGTGTAGTGTGATTAAATTTGGGTTTAGAAAAACTGGGAGTGTCATGGGAGATGTATTGGAAAGCAGCAAGATTAGGGACAAGGAGGCTCTGGTGTGCCACCCTGACCTCCCTCAGGACTAGGGCACTCATTCTTCCACCTGCTGGAAGAGTTGGTGGCTGGAGGCTCTCAGCTGAGGTCCCTTCTGGGAATTGCCCTTGGACAAAGGTTATGCCACCCTGGGGTGAGGTGGGGTGGGGGGCTGCCCACATCCAGTGCGGGTCGGGGGAATCGGGGTTGCTATGGATGGTAGAGTTTGAAAAGAGTAGGAATGTGTTGGTTTAAGGTCTCCCAACTCCAGTCCCTTGTATCAAGTTGGGACAACTCTGAAGGGTCATCCAGTTCACCCGCAGGACTGACTGAGGCTATTATTGCAACTTCATGGAAATTTAACATCTCCCTCTGCTTGGTCTTACCTCCTCCATCCTCACCCCCTACAGGTGTTATATCCCATGGCTTTCTCTGATAACCTTCCTGCATGCAAGCTGCAGAAACCCAGAGTCTTTTCCCCAGAAAACCTAACCTAAGATAGAAACTATGAGAAAACCACCATAGTGAGACCCCAAATTCAACAATGGCATTGAGGAAGGAATATAGGGAGCAAATTCTAGAGCTTCTTGGAAGGTAGAAAGAACCAAGAGGACTTAATGACAATTTGGCTGGGAGGATGGTACTCAGAAGATCTTCCAGGTTTCTGGTTGGATGGTAGTAATGGGGCCATTAGGAAATTCAGATGGAGAAGTGAACTTTATGAGGGCAGTAATCACTTCTATGTGGGACAAATTGCATTTGATGTGCTTGCTGGACATTTTGTTAAAGATCTCCGATAGGTGATTGTTCAGCAGACAGCAGGATGTATGTGGTCTGCAGCTCAGGGGAGAGGTCTGGGCTAGGAATATAGACTGGGAAGTCACTAGGGCTCTAGATGGTAAATTACACAGAACATATACTTGTGGAAAAGTAAATAACTGAGCGTTGGGTGCAGAGTGACTTATTTATCATTCAAAAGGCAGAGTGAAGGGATATCACAAAGATGTCCATTTTCCACCTAACTAGGATGTATGTTCGAATGACTTCCATCTAGTCCTCAGCATCTGGCAGGACTGAGTGGACTGAGGCTACCCCAAGCCAGCATTTCCCAAATAGTATCAGAGGAATAATGCCTTAAACATGGGATCCTTGAAGAGATGTTTTGCAAGTCAAGTACGTTTATAAAAACCTACTATATATAGCCTTCCCCTCAAAACTCATAATATGTGTTAGCACATGTAATTCTGTTTCCCAAATTTTCTTAACCCCTTTTTGGTGGGGACTGTCTATTCATGTCTCATACAATACCAGTGTTGGAAGTTCCTGCCCCAAGCTCTCAAGCACTGTAGACATCACAGTGTCCAAACCCGGGAAGTAAGATTCTCCCAGAGCAGAAGGCTTGGCTGACTTACGCTGTACTTCAACACCCTTGGCAGTGCCTGGCTCTAAGGCAGGGGTGTCAAACTCATTTTCACCGGGGGCCACATCAACCTCATGGTTGCCTTCCAAGGGCTGAATGTAATTCTAGGACTGTATAAGTGTAACTGCTCCTTAACTAGGGGCAAGGAGCTTGGCGCTGCTGCCAGGTAGAAACAAGGTGCCAGGCCAGATAAAACAAGGCGGAGGGCCGGATTCGGCTCGCGGGCCTTGTGTTTGCCACCTGTGCTCTAAGGGGAGCTCAGCACCCACAGTACCCACAGGGTATGGAAATAAAATAAACAAACAAGCAGAGCAGAAACAGAATCATAGAGACAGAGAATATTTTGATGGTTGCCAGATGGGAAGGGTGTCAGGGGAAAGGCAAAAAAGGTGACGGGATTAAGAAGTGCCCACAGGTAGTTACAGAACAGTCATGGAATATAAAGTACAGCACAGGGAATAGAGTAGCCAAAGAACACACATGCATGACCCATGGACATGGATAACAGTGTGGGGATTGCCTGAGGGAGGGAGGACTGGGTAGAGAAGGGCAAAGGGGAAAAATTTGGGACAAATATAATAGCATAAGCAATAAAATATAATTTTAAAAATCTAAAAAAAAAAGAATATGAATGGCAGCAATGATTTAGAATTTCTGTGGAATTCATTTCAGGGTACAGACGACCTGTGGTAAGGGGGGGAACCTCCAGCGGGGAGTCACGAGAGTCCACACAGCGTGCAAGGGAGAGGGAGAGTGAGAAAGTGTGCGAGGAGCGTGGTAAGAAGTACTGACGCTTGGGGAACAGCGATATGTGTGTTTCAGGTGAAGGTTACACTCTTTGTGTGGGTATACAGTTTCCATGAAAAATGGGCAAGCGTTTATTGTAGAACCCGGTTTATGGGAAGAGGATTCCTCCGGTTTGTGAAAGGTGATGCTGAAGAGGAAGACAGCCTGTCATGAGCCGTGTCAGTGAAGGTGGGCAAGCAAATACGTTTTCAAGAAGCAGTGGCGAAGTGTAGTGGGGCTGTTGCAGACAGGTGACTGTGACCGTCTTTATGGGAGACATCACCCATAGTGAGTCCTATTTGGGAGGCAGAAGTAGGCATGGAAGTTGGTAAAAGGCAAAGCATGACTTTGCACACTACAGAACAAAAGATTATAAAGACTTCTTTTTTTTTTTTTAAGACAGCACTTGAAGACATGAACAAAGGACAGAAACTTTCATTTCAGGCCTACCTGGGGCCTGTGCTTTACCCATAACTGGCAAGACACAGCCAAGGCTATTTTAAGAAATATGAATTCTGTAGGATGTTGAAAGGCATTTCATGAACGATGAGTTTTTGAGGTCAGTCAGTTTGGGAAAGGCTGAGTTAACTGATGATTAAACAAGCTATTTTTTAAAAAAGATGTTTATTTTGAGAGAGGGGGAGGGAGAGAGATAGATGGAGAGAAACATCAATGTGTAAGAGATACATTGATCAGTAGTTGCCTCTCGCATGCCCCCAACTGGGGACGTGGCCTACAACCCAGGCATGTGCCCTGACTAGGAATCGAACCAGCAACCTTTCAGTCTGCAGGCCGGCACTCAATCTATTGAGCCATTCTTCAATGCAAGACTTCTCAGAGCTTTTAATATGCTAAAGTGCACGGATACTTTCCAGCTTATGGAGTCTCCCGCACTTATTTGATTAAGGAACTCTTAATTTGAGAGGATTTTTCTTAGGAATGGCGTTGCTTAGAAAAATGTTTCTTAACATGCAGGTGGGCAGCCCCATGCTGCTCTGTGGACTGTCACTGACCTGAAGCAAGATCAGCACAGAAAACTGGGAATTAGCAATTAGAAATTTTTATGGCAGTTTGACATTACTGCAACGTTCAAGCATGTGATTGTTGTTCTTGTAATAGACTTTTTTAATGTGTAATCAAAATTTGGTCCAGGACAGATGGAAATGAGAAACAAGTCCTTCACTACATTAGAATGTAAGAAGGCGTGCCTCAGAACACACGTCATAATCCAAGGTATAATCCTAGAATCAGCTATCCGCCAAGCGTTCATGTGACCAACTTACATCCATTTTCTTGATTCAGTGACACAAAAGACTTTACAATATCTGAAGTGCTGATCGAGCTGTGCAAAAGTCTGCCGACAACTTGTCTGGGAATATGTGGGCACAGACATACGGGCCTGGAAGACACGGAGAAAGCTGGGTAGACTTATAATACAACTTATCAGGTGAACCTGGACTTGGACGACACAAACCCGAGCCCCGGCTCCACGGGCCCTGGCAGATGCGTGATATCAGGCAAGTCTTTCATCGTCTTCAAGCCGTAGTTTACTCAGCTGCAAAACAGAGGACAGTGGCCTTCTTTCCTCACAGGATTGTAATAAGCATTAAATAAGATAATATATGTTGCAGTAATTATTAAAAGTATAAATCCTTAAGGAGTATTCTAGATGTTTATAAATTAATTTTCTGAGGCTTTCTTTCTTCTTTAGTCAAGGTGCATGATAAATACTGAATTGACA